>PVJA010001349.1:30846-64853 GCA_004027025.1 Myocastor coypus
AAAAAAAAAAAAAAAAAAAAAAAAAACCCAAAAACACACAGAGACATGTGTGAAAGAACCAAGGAAAAACACCCATGAGACATGCTAGCTTAATCAATCAACTCTAAAAAAGCATCATGTGCTTTATTATTCGCATGCAACACAGCATGTTACTGCCTAAGAATCCTTTTTTAATAAATAAAATCAACCTTACATCTTTCACACACTTGTGTCTGTTTGTTTACTAACCGAAATGATCTATGCTTTTAAAAGCAAATACCAAGGAAGGGAACTGAACCCTCTCAGTCTCAGTAAACAATGCTTGGGAGTTTTCTTTCTCTTTAAGAGAACTACAAAAAGGTGATTTGTGGTATGCTTTTCCTCCACTCTTTCCCATGCATATTATCTCCGTGAGATGAATCTTCTCTAAGACATGGATTGCCCTTTTATGCTGACTGCATGCGTGTGTATGCATAAAATGCCACATTTCCAATTAGGATGTGTATACGTAGGAAGGATAACACATCAGGGCTGTCACGCTAAAAGCCCTACAGCTCAGGAGAATTTTCCATGTCGCTCTGCCAAGCTTACAGCACTTGGCTATTAGTTTTCTTCACCTTCTCTTTCCTCAGCTTTGATGCCAAAGCCATCCTCTCTCTCAAGCTAAATATTATTTTTTTAGACAGCTCTAGAAAGAAAATGAATCGGTGATCTCTATTGCTAAAGCTTAAGTAATGCTTTGTTTTATTCCAGTAAGATGAAATCCCTATTGCTTCCAATATGGATTACTTTCCACCAATTTATCTTTTCTTTTTCACATAGAAAAATGTGCTGTTGACATGTTACCGCATTAGACTGCTTTCTGAGGGAGGAACTACAGGGGGAATTTGTATAGAATTTTAGGGCCTGTTGCTGTCTTCTTTGAAAATAGTACACATTTAACAAGTTGAAATGTTCAGGATTACTCTAAATTAATGCTGTTTCCATTTCCTACAATGGTGCCTCATAAGATAATGAGAGTTTCAGAATTAAACCTTAAAATATGGATATGCTGTTTAGGAATACACAGTATTTTTGTGGAAATTTTAAATGTTTACTTTTTGACAATCAGGGAAAAATTTAATTCTTGAGAGCTGGTTAAATATTGATATCAAATTGTAACATTGGGTAGAGATATGACCTCTTTCAGTATATAACACTGGAAAGACTTACCATTGTTCAGAAACATAAGTTCAGAAACATGAGGTGGGCATAGTAAAATAGCTTAGGTCGGACTTGAGTTTGGAAGTGACTTGGCTGAGGTAGAGAATCTGGCTGTCCTTATTCTGAAATCCTCAGTGACTCAAGTCCCTCAGGTCCGAATGCTTTCAAAATTTAACACTAGTGCCACTTACCCCTTCATTACCCAAGAATGATAAGATCACTCAACTTGAGGAAATACAGGTCCATCTTTTTGTCATAATGACCATTTCTTCAGGACAGACAATCCATAGTGCATTCTAATGCTTTCCATGTGGTCTTCCACGATATTGGTTTTAGTGTTCTCTTGCTGTTAAAGTTCTTTTTCTCTGTTTTTCTAATCAGAGCAAGTTGATCTTTTTAAAAGAAAGAGGCAATAACTAGCTAATTGACAAAACACATTTGCTCTCCTCATCACGGTACATGGTGCAGCTGAACTCAGCTTAGAGCATTAAGTCCTCCTGATGACCTGGGGAGATTCTATTATTCACAGGGGGGGAGGGATTAGGCCTGCAAGGAGGCACAGCATTTTATTCTAGGGTTAGGTGATCACAGAATTGTGGATACATAAATTAAGACTGCCTATATGTTTAACTATTAAATTCTTCTCTCTTTTTTATGTATTTAGGATAAGGTCTACAGGGTCTACAGGTTCTCAGTACACAGACTGGGCTCATAGTGATTATCCTGTTTTCAGCCTCCCAAGCAATGAGATTACAGGTGCTCATCACCACATCCAGTCTCAATTGCTTTTTCAGTCCCTGAGCCTGCCTGAGCAGGCACTTTAATCTGATGAGCTATCTGGCCAGCCCTATTTAGTAAGTTTGGATGCTACTACTTTAATGCTATACCAGAAGGCTTTAGTTTTATTAAATGTTTAATTTAAAAAATTTATTAACTCAGTGTAGTCTGGATTTCTTAATGATGTATTCTTTCTTTGAGTGCTACGGATCTTCTCCAAATGAGTTGGTGTAAGAAAAAGAAAATAAAGGTTTAATGATTTCTGTGGGATACACCAAAATTTAGTGCCACAGTTCAAATCAGAGAACTCATATAGCATCTTCAAGCCATATAGCTTCCTGCTTCATAAGACAATAACTTACATAGCAAAAGGAGAGATAATGAAATCTTTCCTTGCTGCTACTCAATGTCATGGGTGAAGTTTTATTATTTCCTTCCTTTTTATTGTTTAATTATTATGAAAGGATGAGAAATCACAGGTTACAGTGTTAAGATAAAATTTAGTCCTTATGTTAAATATCCATATAAAGTTTTAAATTCTGACATGAGAAATGGAGTAACTACTCTGACATAATCATTAGCAAAAATTCCAATGATTCCATGTCCTAACAAGAAATATTCAAGGCTGTTAGTCTAAGCTATTGTGGAATAAACAATCAACATTGTTCAGGTTTCATAAAATAAATGGATGGAAACCTGTTATTGCCCTCAAGACACTTATAGTGGTCCTAGAAGCAAAGCCACTGTAAACAAAAACAATCAATGCAAGATTGGGCCTGGCTAAGTACTACCATATGTTGCAGGTCAACTCTGTTCAGTCAAAAATTAAGAGAAGAAATATCCGTGTTATTGTTTAAAAAGATTGGCAATGTTTTCTCTAGGTCTCAATGGTTTGACTCAAAGACAAATGGGAGGTACACACACGCTTGACGTGGGTTCTGAGAACCTAAGCAGGCAGTATTTGTTCACTAGCACAGTACACCAACATGCTACCTACATGTCCTTTCGGTCATCCATTCATCCAATATGTCTGGAGTTTCAACACTGTATATGATATAGATGGAGAAAAAGGAAAGACAATAAAATCCTTCTTGTCTTGTCCCATAGGAAACTATGCAACACACTTAAATACAATAAATGAAGAGAGTATAACAAAGACCACTTAGGTTTTAAGGAAAACAACAAAGGACAATACAATAATCCAACTTCAGAAAAAAAAGTTAACTGCTCAATGAGAGAGAGCTATACTTGGAATTCAGAGGTGGTACATGCAGAAAAGGGACTGACAAGAGTAGCCTTCAGGAGAGGGTTCCATCAATTTGCATTAACTAACTGGAAGTAAACTTGATGACAGAATATCCTCTGCTGCCTCAGCATTGGCTGAAACAGCCTCCCAATAGCTACACCTGCCTCAATGGCAGAAGGGGACCAATGTCTGTATAAGTAGAGATTCATGCTGCAATAAAGTGGCAAAAGAATCCAGAGGGGCAAACGGAAACAACCGTCATAGTCATTGTATCAGCCAGGGACCCACCAGAGAAGCACAGTCCATAAAATGAGAGAGAGGGGGTGGGAGAGAGAGAGAGAGAGAGAGAAGGAGAGAGAGAGAGAGAGAGAGAGAGAGAGAGAGAGAGAGAGAGAGAGAGAGGAGAGGAGAGGAGAGCAGAGAGAGAAGTTTAATTAAGTACATAAACTTCTGTGAATATAATTTATTTATGGTAGTGTTGTAGATGGGGAATGAAAGATCTAAATCCAGACCCCAAATTACTGGATTGACAGAACTCCCCCATCCCTATGAAGATTATGAGAAAAGCCCATAAAAATGAGGAAAAATGAACTAATTTACAATTTGACCAATTTAGCAGGGTGGCTATTCTTGCCCTGAAGCAGTGAGATTCTTGATTGATAGGAGGTTAGATCAAGAATGAGGTGGTACATGTCTATAGACTTAGTCAAGCTAAATCACCAAATGGGCTCAGCAAGTGCAGAATCTTCCTCAGCACTAGAGGCAAGATGCGGTAGCTTCTTCTTCTAAACAAGAAGAAGCTGAAAAAAAAAAAAAAAAGCTTATCCTTAGAAGAATTCCTAATTTTGAAATTTGCCTTGAGATGTCTTCAATACAGTCAAGGGCAAGCTTCTGGTTCTAAAGAAGCTGAAACCAAAGTCCACAGGTAAAATTCCCTAGCCTCAGAGAATTTTTCATTTTGCTCTTGGAGCTTACAGTTTATTAAATGAGATCCACATAGACTAATGTGCATGGTCTCCTTTACTTAAAATCAATTAGAGTTGTTAAAAATAGCAACAAAATATCTTCATACAGACACCTACATTCTTGTTTTATTAATATTTGAGTACTATAGCTTAGCCAAATCGACACAGAAAAGAACCATTATAAACTCTATTCTTAGGGAGTTTATATTTCTATAGGGAAATATAATATTTTAAATTTAAATATATCCTCCAGGCAGTGATAACTGACAAGAAGAATAAGGCAGAATACAATTGCTGTTCAATGTACTGTGGGCTTATATTCTGACAAGCCCATTGTAAATTGAAAATGCCATTTAGTCAAAAGTACATTAACACACCTAAACTATCAAACTTATAACGGGGCTTTGCATGACTTGAATATGCTCAGAAAATTACCTTTAACTGGCCGCTAAACAAAATCTTATAACACAAAGCCCCTCTTATAATAAAGTGTTGATATCTCAGGTAATTTATTGGATTTAGTTTTCCCTGCATCAAAGATGAAAAGCAGAATATTTATATTGGTGTATTTTCACACCTTCATAAAATTAAAAACCCCAAGCCCAAACCATTGGAGTGAACGTCATAAATGCAGGAAGCTTTCTACACAGATCTGAGGCAGAGGACTTGCTGTTTCATTCAAGGAAGAATGTAAATATTCAAGTGGCTGATTCTTCTCCTGAAAACTCAATGCAATCAGAGTGAGCCATTCCAGTGTCAGGGAAAATTCCCCCTCATAGCAGATGACCACTACAAGTTCACGTTTCACCTGTCCAAGGATGTGCAGGAGGACAGCTGGAAACAAGCCAGTGAGGAAGAGGCAAGGAAGTGAGGTCAGAAGGCACTATGAGGCCATGTTAGGATCGTTTAGATGAGATAGGGCTTGAAAGTTATCAGTGTAACAGACAGTGGTTAAGACTGACCTGAAAGATAATTTGACCGGATTTTTTAAGGAACATCTTTGACCTGTGACTAGAAGAAAAGGTGATAGGTATTAAGAATTGAGCAGAAAACATATAGAGCACCATGGTCTCAGTCCAGGACTGAATTATCATTGTGATGTAGCAGCTAACATAATTGGCAGAGAAAGTCAATATTACTTCATGCCTTGCTCCTTGTATGTATCACAGAGCAACAGAAGTCGGGGAGAGGCAGAGAGGCAGAGAGGCAGACAGAGACAGAGACAGAGACAGACAGAGACAGAGACAGGCAGATACAGACACACCTCCACTTTGGATCTGAGTATCTGATTGGTAGTAGAATTTAGCATTTGCTGAGATAGTATAATGGTCACTACATTGTATCAAACTGAGTTCTCTCAGCTGGCAAATGAGTCCAGGCATGGTGGAATGCACCTGTAATCCCAGCGCTGGGGAGACTGAAAACAGAAGGATGACTATGAATCTTAGCTGTGTAGTAAGACCATGTATCAAATAGATGAAATTAAAAAAAAGAAGTTTAATTCAGCAAGGGGCTAGGGTGCTCACTTTGTAAACATCCTTGCCTGTGCAAGAGGAAGGATCTGGAATGTGGTCCTAGCCTGGTTACACTGTAGAAGAGGAAAAGAGCCTTGTTGCCTCTCCTTTTGTTCTTGCTGCTTTTGCTGTCTTCTGCTGCCTGAGCTGTTGCCCCTGTGCCATGCCAGTCTGGCTTGCAACCAGTGGAATATGAACTGAATCCTCCACAAAATGTGCGCTAATAAACCTTTCCTTCTTTAATTTTTGACATCCAAGTATTTTGTCTCAGCAATGAAAGAAAAGTAACAAATAAAGAAAATGAGGAAAGGGTGAATTTGGGGTGAGGAAGATGAGAATCCAAGTTTCATGTTTATTAGACACCCCATTAAAAATGTTGGGTAGGATGCATCTGGAATTCCGATGCTGAGGAGGTCAGGTCTGCAGCTGTAATTGTGGCCAGAAGACTCACAAAGAATTAGTAGGTCTTGCTTCAACTTGCCCTTGACCACCCAGCAGGAAAAAAAAAATGCTTAATTACAATGCATGAAACACAGAGCTAGATTGGTGAGATGAGCTTTAGGAGGCTTAGATTCAATAGCCTCCAACATCAAAAGCTTCACTTGTGGCCCACTGCAATTGCAGAACATTTGACTGTATATGTATCTGCTTCCTCTTAGTCCAAAGAGAAGTATATTCTTTTCCTTTTTTTTTTTCTAAGCAACATCAATAGGGAGGTGGGTCATGCCCACACACTGTACTCTGTAGAACAATTGTGAGGACAATATGCAATATGTCAACTTTCAAAGAAAAGAAAGGGGAAAAGAAAAAAAAAGTAATGTTGATTTAGAAGGGTTAATGTTTAATTGTTTGATCAATCTTATATACCTATATGTATTAATCTAAACTGATCTGATGATGAAAATATGTAATATAACCCGTGTTAAATTTAAACAATAAAAATAAATAAATAAATAAATAAATAAATAAATAAATAAATAAATAATGAGTAGGGATGAAGGGATGGTTTACAGTGGAGGAGTAGTGGGCCATAACAACGAAGTAAAGACTCCAGGGCTTCTTTTTTAATGTATTTAGTACAGGGTCTACAGGGTCTCCAGGGTCTCATTAGTAGATCAGACTCATAGTGATCCTCCTATTTGCAGCTTCCCAAGTGCTGGGATTACAGATACGAACCACCAGACCCAGTCTCAATTGCCTTCTCAGGTTGGACTGGGGCCGGGGCTGGTGGGCAGGCCTGGGGATGGAAGCCCTAGCTCCTGCCCCTGCTTGAATTTACTTTATTCCAATGAGCTGTTTAGGTAACCCTTAAAAAGAGATGTTATTTTTCAAAAAATTTTAAAGACTAAAAATAGCAGAAACAAAGATAGAAAAACAGTAACAAGTAAGAGTACATATAGTACAGAATTTCAAATCCAGAAAAATTTAACAATGGTTATATTACATATTTCCATCATCAGACCACTTTAGATTAATGTATATAGGTATATAAGATTAATCAAGCAATCATTAACACTTTTAATAAACATTATTTTTTAATAGTTGACACACTGCATATTGTCCTTACAATAGTTATACAGAGTACAGGGTGTGGGCATGACCTACCTTCCAATTGATATTGGTAAGGAAAGAAAAAAAATTCTTCTCTTTGAACTAAGAAGCAGATACATACATAGTCCAATGTTACACAATTGCAGTGGGCCACCAGTGAAACTGGCAATGTTGGAAGCTATTGATCCAAGCCTCCTACAGCTCATCACACAATGTAGCTCGGAGTTTCATACTTTATAATTAAGCTTTTTTGCTGGGTGATCAAGGGCAAGTTAAAGCAAGACCTGTACAAGGAAACATTGATTTTTTGTATCTTCCAAACTCAAATCCCCTCAGGATTAACTTGGGAACCATGTACAGAGCTTTGTAGAACTGCTGTTAGTGTCAGCCTTCAAGATGAGTCACTGCCATGGCTTGGCCAGTTTGCTTTCTGTGAAAGCCTGAGAGAATGTTTTTCTGTGGGTGACTCTTCTTAGACACACTATGGTTCATGAATCCCTTTTCTCTGAGGTCCCATAATCTCCTTGACCAGAAAATTTGGGACACCTCTGAGTTATAGGATGTTATAGCACAGGTTCTCTTATGTCCTAAGTCCTTGCTGACCTTGAAGGGCTAGGGCCAAAATTATGGATATCCTTATAGTCCTTCTTTTTCTCCAATTTTTGGTCTGTTAACTTACATTCTCGAACCTCCAGTGGAAAAACTTCGTGATACTATTACTTTATAACATAGGTAATTGAGCTTATCATCCCTGGCTTTCTGAATATCAAACATTTTTGACTTAGCTTGGAATTGATATTTTCTGACAATCATTGATATTCTAATAACTCTCCATAGAATGTGATATAAGCAGTTACACAAATTTTATGCAGACATTTGGAAATTCAAGGAATATTACTCAGCTATAAAGAATGATAAGTTGGAAGACTTCATATATAAATGGATGCATATTGAACATATACTCATTAGTGAAATAAACCAGAGCTACATGTGTAAATATCTTATAGTCTCCCTAATATAAGAACTCTAAAGAAGAATTTAAAATTTAAGAGCATAACACAGCTGAATGTGTTATGAATTAAACAATGAAGTGACTGGAAGCAGATAAAAGAAGAAATATATCAGGAGCAAAACCATGTACTTATGTACACAGGAGGAATAAGATACTGGTCCTAAGAACCTTCAAAAGGTTCATAACACTGATAATAGCACCATACAACACTAAAACTATGCTTGGAATGCATGTCATTCTCATTTTTTTGAAGTGTATTGCTCCCAATGTAAACTCAGTTACTGTTATACTCTCTCTCAAGTAAATGGTTGGTTAACAACAAAAAAAAAAAGTATTAATTGAGAGTAAGAGACTGGGCCAAATGCCATAGGCTTAAAAAGCAATGTTCTTAACAAAGAAAATTTCTGAAAGCTAAAGCAATTTACTATTAGAAAATGAAACATAAGTCATAAGCTTCCCATCCTTATATGAGATATATTTTTAAAAGTTACAATGACTGTTTTGGAAGAACAGTACTATACAAGAACCAGAACACAGCACAGGCTACATGAGATAACATTTGTATGTTTTGGATTTAGAGTACAAAGAACAAATATTGAATAAATGAATGCATGAATCTATCAATTAATCAATAAAGATAATGGACACTACAATAGCAAATATATCTAATATTTCTTGCTGGAGTTTAGGCCACAATATGAAAAAGATGACAAATAATTAAAATTTCCAAATTTATTATAATAAGAGACACATTACAATTGCTTGCCCTAAAAGTATTTTCTCTCACTTGAACATATTTATTACCCTATTTTTGCTACTTTTTGTGTGTGTGTGTGTGTCTATGTGTGTATTTGTGTCTGTGTGTGTCTGTGTGTGTATGCATGTGCAGAGTCTCACTAAGCAGCTTGGACTCCTAGTGATCCAGCTGATTTCCACCTCCCAGTGCTGGGATTACAGATGTACATCACCATGCCCCTTACTGGCTCAGTGTACCCAGGAGACTGGGCCAGTATGGCCTATTGTGCCAGGGATCGAACACTGGACCCTGCACTTACCTAAGCAAGCACTTAGTCTACTGAGCTATACTACTGGCCTTTTTTTTTTTTTTTACTTCCTTAAGCAGATCTACAAATTTTCTTTGTGACTTCAATTTTTCTGTCATATTTGTCTTTATTTTCTAAACAGATGCAAGGTATTTACCTTTTATAGTCATCTTTGGTTTTCAGGAAGTGCCAGAAGTCACAGAGTGCTCAATATGGTAAATAAGTTGGCTGACATCACACCATCCTGGCTCTGCAAGCCTGGCTCTACTTTGGATGGCAACTGGCAGCTGCATTTGACATATATTTAATACTTCATTAAGACACTCAGAAAAAGAAGATTTCCAGAATTGCTTCAGAAAATGCCAAGAATGATAAATGCTCAACATATTTTGAGAATTAATGATAATGTGTCTTTTACTGTAGTATTTTCATTTAAACTTCTGCATTTATTAGGAATAGACCACATATCTGTCGATGACTCCATAGAAGAGGTAAGATGTTAAATAGAAATTTAAGAACATTAAAGTTTTATAAGTCACAACTGGGAGAAATATTTCAAGCAACATATGTGAAGGCACAACTTCTTTATCATGACCAATATGGAGGGAATACATCCATATGGAGATAAGGAAAACTGAATTTAGTAAGTAATACTCCTGTCATTTGGGAAATCCAAGCCAAGGTAAGACTCTGAAGCATTTATTTGCTCATAGGTCTGGAAATCTGTCAGCAAGATGACTTTGGGTGTGACCACTCAGGCCCTGTCTCATACTCTTGCTCTCCCAGTTCCAGCTTCCTCTCTGGACTGGCTCACTCTTGTAGCTAAATAGCTGCTATAACTGATGGTGTCACACCCATGCAGCAAGACCTCTACAGAGAAGGCAGCGGCTTCCTTAAGACAGGATGAGGCAGATTAGTGGCACAACACATCAGGGAACTAGAGTTTACAGTAGCGTATGAGGATTCTCTTTTCTGGACCAATCCCTATTTTCAGATCAATGGGCTTGCTGACTAAACCAAGATTTCTGAGAGGAGATAAGCTGATTGAGACTCAGCTGACACCTCTAAGCTAAGGGATAGCTATTAAAGTGACAACTTTAGGGCTGGGGAGATAGTTCAACAGTCTAAGTATCTGCCTGGCAGGTGCAAGGCCTGAGTTTGATCTCTAATACAAAATGAGCTTCTGGCCCTGAAACCCACTAAGGTGGTGCATGCCTGTAATCCCCTCTCTGAAGAAGCCGTGATAGGAAGGTCACTACAAATCTGAACTGCATAGTGAGACCCTGTATCCAATGAATACATAAATAAATAAAGTAGCAATTTTAGTCTCTACTTGTATTGGAAAATTAATAAGGCATGTCTTATAAAAAATTATATGAACAAATACTATGACCGACGAGTGGTGATTGAATGATTTGTAAATAAAATAGAACTTTATACTGAAAAACTCTTTAAGTGAAATCCACATCTTTATTAGCTGAATGTTATTTATAAACCAACAATTTATAAAAGAGAAAAACAGCTGAGTTATTAAAAAAGAGAACATGATATAAATACTAATGCTTTGTTTACATAAGAAAACGTGCTATGTTTCACTAGTAGTATTTTAAATTGAGAACAAAACATAAAAAAGCATTTGGTTTTCCTTTTAGATTAGATTTACTAAAAATAAGATCTATTACTATTGAGGATTTATGTATGGTAGTTAAAGAATAAAGCATTATAACCCTTCTGGAAAGGAATTCAGTATTAGGCTTTAGAAGCTTTATCAATAGTCATTGACCCTCTAATTACACTTCCAAGAGTGGATCTTAAGGAAGTAATCAGAGGTGCAGTGAAAAACCTATGCAGAGACACTCGCAGTACAGTTCTGTGTAATAGTCATGAGTAGAAGGGATCATTAGCAGCCAGCAATGGGTGAATGGCCAAACCAGGAGCGGCTCACACAATGGAAAACTACGCAGCATGCCAGACGATCTTTCATGATGGAGGAAAATGTTCAATCTAACAGTCTTAAATAAACATGTGCATATTTTAAGTTAATGAGCAATTTTTGAAGAAAAGAGGAAATTTTAAAGGAATGATCCTATTAAAGTTCTGCTATCTTTTCACCTATTTTGTATGACTAAAGACTATGTTTTATCTTGCAGGTGTGAGAATTGTGAAGTTTGAATGTAATAGTAGCAATAGTACCTTTCTAGAATGTAGTATGGAAAGGCAAAAGTAAAATAAAATTAAATAGAAAATTAAAATTTTACCTGTGCTGTTGAGCAGTGATATTATTAATTCTATATATTAAGTCCATCATGAACTACTCATTGTTCTACATGTGAGAATATGTGAATATTACTAAATTTACTTAAATGTATTTGGTCATTAGATGAAGGATCTGAGTCATTAAAATGACTATTAAATATTTTACAGTGTTTATGATTGTGGAATCTTAGTGATTGGTCCACTAAAATTGATTCCATTTTTCGATGTGTATAGTCCAAAATTATCATGAAAAATACTGAAAGATATAATGACATTTCAAAAGAGTTAAACCATGGCTTATCCCTCATCCATAATTATTAGGTTCCTAAAATTTAAATCTAAACTTTCTTAATTATGGTATGTAACATTGTCCAGTTAACTGATCTGGAAGACAGGTATTTATGCAAAGATAAACAGCAACAATTTGCATAAGTATAAGCTATGCACACAATTTAAGCATCATTTAATATCTGCAGATGTTATCTTAAATATTGAAATGCACTATTTTTGCATCAGAAAGCAATTTCATTGATATGTAACAATTAAATATTTATGTGTATTTTTAGTAATTGAAAATTCTATTGTATGATCAAAAATTAATTTAAAATTCATTTTTAAAGACTACAAATAAGAATTAAAACAGAAAAAATTACAGGTGATACAAACTTTATATAACAAGCTAATGTGAATTCCACAGTATTTGTTGTAATACATATCATTGTCTTCCAAGCAGTTATACATATTACCAGTCATATGCATAAAAAATTGAAGAAGAAAGAAATGTACAAGAAATAGCACAGTGGATTAAAAGTTTCCTTAGGCAGACAAAGTGGTGGGAGTTCGATCCCCAGCATGCTATGCCAGCCCTGCCTCTGGCGTGTGCTGAGAAGGTGATTGAGACTGGATGTGGTGTAGTGTACCTGCAATCCCAGCTCTTAGATGGTTGAACACAGATGAATCACTAGGATTCCAATATAGTTAGTGACACCCAGTAGATCCTGTAGTAAATAAAAAAGAAAAAAGAAAAAGAAAAAGAAAAGAAAGAAAAAAATAAGATGAGAAAAAGTACAACCAACTGAAAAAAGAAACCAAATTAAAACATTTGCTGCTTCTTTCCATAGACCAGCAGAAATGCATGTACAGTTGTTCTAAACATCCTGCTTAGATATATAGATAGATCTTCTTCCCCTATTCCACTGTATCTTTCTTCTTAACTTGGTAACACTTCCTCTTGAATAACTTCTTTCTCTTTTCCCAGTATGTATTGCTCCCTTCAGATTCCATTCTCTCTATCAGATTCTCACACTAAGGAGACAATATCATGTTTGCAAACGCAGGCCTGATTTATTTCACTTAGGAATATGATCTCTGGTTGTATCCATTTACTTACAAAAGACTTGTTTATTTGTTTTGTAGCAGAATAATACTCCATTATGCAAAGTACCATATCTTCTTTATACATTCTTCAGTAGATGGACATCTGAGTTGTTTCTATGGTTTAGCTGGAAATTGAGCTGCTATAAACATGGGTGCACATATATTGGTGTGGAATGAGGTTTTCAGGTCTCCTAGGAAAATACCCAGAAAGGAAATAGCTGGCTTGAATGAAATCTCCACTGCTAGCTCTTGAAGGAACCGCCACACAGATTTCCACGGTGATTGTACTAGTCTGCACTTCCACCAACAATGCAGAAGTGTTCCTTTTACTTCATTGCTTCTCCAGCATTTATTTTCGGCAGACTTCTTGACATTCGCCATTTTTTCTTTGGTGAAATAGAACCTCAGTGATGTTTTAATTTGCATTTCTCAAATAACCAATGATGTTGAACATTTTTTTCATGTTGCCATTCGTAGCTCTTCCTCTGAGAAGTATATAGTCATATATATTCACTTTTGAATAGGGTCTTTGAATTTGAAGAGCTTGATTTTATAAAAAGAGGCTAAAGTGGATTTGAGAAAATGGAACAATATACCATGCTCCCAGATAGGTAGAAGCAGCATTGTGAAATTGATTATACTTTCAAAACTGTTATACACATGCAATGCAGTCCTGATTAAAATACCATTAGCATTTCTCGCAGAACTAAAGAAAGCTTACCTCAAATTCATTTGGAACCAAAAGTAACCCACAATATCAAAAGCAATCCTGGAAAACAAAGAAAAGGCAAAAGGTGTTACAAGCCCTGGCTTCAAATTATGCTAGAAAGCTACTGTGATATAATCAGCATGGCACTAGCATAGAGACAGACCTGAGGATCAGAGGAACAGATTAGAAGATAACACAACAGTTAATACACTCAGCCACCTTATCTTTGATAAAGGGGCCAAATATGCTCACTGGAAGAAGAGATAGCTTCTTTAGTAAATGGTGCTTGAATAAGTGGCTTTCCACATGGTAACGGCTAAAAACTATTCAATCAAAATGGATCAAAGATTTAAATATTAAAACAGAAACACTATATCTTTTAGAGGAAAATGTAGGTAGAAGTGTTAAATTCATGGTGGTAGGTAGAGAGTTCATAAAAAAGAACCAGAATGCATGGCAAATACTTCAAAGAATGAACAACTGGGATCTAATCTTTTTTAACAGTTTCTGCTCTTCACAACATATCTCCAACAAAGTAGAGAGCAAAGTCACAAACTGGGAAAAATTATAGTCAACTCTCTTTCCGACAAATGTCTTCTCTCTAGATTACATGAGTAATTTTTAAAATGGTCAAAAATTCTATATTGGCAGAATAAACTAAATCCTATAGATCTTTCTATGTATTATATTATATTTTTATAATATTTACCTGTAATTTGATAAGCAGTTTGATTTTCCACATGTAACATGTAAAGTACTTTTTCACCAAATAAAGGATTTGAGAGAGCTAAAAGCTTAAAAAGGCCTTAGAGTTCATTAAAACTACAAAATAATTAAGGGAAGATCCAATTACTTCAGTGTATGTCGAATTATGGGTGTTTAGTAAAAATGCATTACATTTACTAGTTGCAGTCTACATTCCAGTCCAGTGTAGTCTACTTTCTTCCCCAAACGCACCCAACTAATGGATCTTATCAAATTCACTGCACACATCCAGCGAAAAGGAGTTCACTCGTCATCCTTGCCTTAAATTTCCAGGATTGCTATGACAAATTACACCAAATGACGTGGCACAGAGTTATTTCTTGTTGCTATTCCAGAGAGCTAGAAATTTGAAACTTGGGAATCAGGTAAACAGAGCTCACTCTGAAGCACGCAGGAGAGAATTTTTCTTTGCCTCTTCTGAATGTTGGACGGTTGGTGTGCAACTCCATCTCCCATCCACCTTCCCCCTCAGATGCTTCCTTCTTGTTTCTCTCTGTATGTACTGGGTGATGCCCCCACATAGTCTTTGTCCAAACTTCTGTCCATTTCTAAAGAAAGTAAGTTTATTGAGGGAAGAGCCACCTATGACCAGCCTCACATCACTTGATCATTTACACCTGCAGACTCTCATCCCATAAGGACAAACGCACAGGTCTGCAGTGAAAGAACTTAATATATCATGTTATACAGCACCATTCAAGGCCTATCCACTGCATAATGGGACACGGAGAACTGTATGAAGTGGAAAGTAACATCTGACCCACTCTTTAAAATCTATGTTGTGACGTTTTCTGATTTCTAAAATAATTTGCACTCAATCCCATAGCAATAAAATTCAGTAACAGCTCCTAGTTTTGAGAGACTGTTGGACAGCTTATTTGACTGAGCAAGCACAGTCTTCTTCAGTGGGCTAACACAATGCTCAGTTCCTATCTGAATGGGTCTTAGAGGATGAGTCATCAGTGGAGGACGTGGATTGTAAGGATGCAAACACAGTGGCTATAGCCACCCCAGGCTGCCTTCTTGTTGTCTCATCCTCGCTGTCTCTTTCTGTCTCTTGTGGTGTCACAGTTGAGTGTCATCCCAAGCCCTATGATCTTCTACCATGACTTTTTTTTTTTTGCCTACTGGCCAACAGGCCATGGACCAAAACCTCTGAAAGCGTGAGTTAACTAAGTGTCTTCTGTAGTCTTGCGGTGTCAGGTACTCTGTCCTAGCAATGAGAGGCTGACTATTACACTGAGAGTTGAACAAGGTGCTATTCCCATGTTCCAAAAATTACCAAGCATTAACTACTTGAATCTTCACAAAGGCCCACCTAGCGACACTTCGACCCCATTTTGTAGTTACATACAAGAGCTATAATGAGGCAGAGCCACTTTCTCAAGGCCACAGATGAAGTTAATGGAGAAATCAGGCAAACAACCTCCAGGAGTTTATGTCTTACCTGACATCAGTTAGGCTAAACAGTTTCTTGTGACTTGGAGTTCTTCTCTATCTTGCATCAGTGTTCTTGGACTTACCTTTGATTTCTTTTCGGTATGAAAGGCTTTTAAATAGTGAAAGAAAGCTACTATAGCCTTGAATCTCCTCTTCTTCAATATGAACACTATGAGTTCTTTCAACTATTTCTTATGTTGCTATTTTTAAATTTTACAATTTGCATAAACCTGATTTGACTATGAAGATGTTGAAATTACAATTATCTATATAAATTGGCTCTTAAATTCTATTGATTAAGTGTTGTGAATTAAACAGATTATTCTCATAAATTCAATCCTAATAGAGCAAGAATTAATAATATTCATGAAAAATATTTTATTCTTCTACTTCACTGTGAGGCAACTCTACATTCTTTTAAAGCATTCATAGTAACTATTACTTGCGATTTGTGGTAACAAATAAAGAACAAAATTCTTGAAAGAACTTCCAGGACTCATATCACATAAAATTGCAATACTCCTCTTTATGTCACATCTCTGTTCACAGGAGATTTCCCAGAGGATTTATGAAACTTTATGCTCTATTTGTAAGGAATATATTTTTATTTTAGAATGAAATCTAATATGCTGTCTCCTATTTTTAGATTTTAAAAGTAACTCCAAAGTCCCTTAGATCTTCATTTGGATCATATATATGCATCGGCAAGTGGATTAGATAAACTGGAACTTATACAAGTGAGGTGGAATTAAACTATTTAATAGTCTGCTTTCCTGTTAAGAAATAATAAAATTTTAACCTGGGTCCCTGGTGCCTTAGTGCTACGCAAATGTGGAAGCCTTTTGTTAAAATTGAAATTTGACTTATATCCAAGATTCTAATTTTTAGCTAAGATACTTTATGTCTGTGGCAGCTTTGTACTTCATGGACTAATTGCCATAATGCATGATCATCGATGCAGAACCCTCTGTGTTTCCTTTTGGTCTGGTAGACATGCATATTGAAAATTGAAGCTATAACTTATTTCATAGTATAATGACTAAGTAGTCAAAAATGTTCACACTTAAACCCTAACAGCCTGATTCCTGAAAACAAAATACCTTTTTTTACCCTCCTTCCTCTCTCTCCACACCTCTTTCTTCTTACCACTAATATTGCTCAGTGTCATATGCTGGCATCTGGTAAATCCAAATCTTACTTGCCCAGAAAATGTACTAATTATATCTTACAGCTAATTAGAAAGCAGATTCTTTGCACAGTTTATTTAGCTTGTCAATGAGTAAGACTTGCTTTGAATCTTGATTTAAAAATCAAGGGAAATGGAAATAGAGTGAAGTGGAAGAAAAGATACCCTCTAAGAGCAAGAGTCCTTGTTAATTAAATTTCAAAAATAAACATATGAGCTGGAAGACAGGAAATTTATACTGAAACTAGCAACCTTAAGTTTTGTATTCATATTTTAGGAAAATCATAAACATAAGAATTTAAAATGGTTATGCTAAAATATTAAATAGTCACAGAGGCTGTGATAATAACCTATTTTGGTAACTGACCAGATTCTCCACAGTAGGATAAGGAAGTTTATGTTTTAGTGATGAATCTATCATAAATTATAAGCATGACCCAATTACATCTTTAGTTAACCTTTTTTTAAAAAAAAAGTCAGATTTCTGTATCCTATATTTATGTTATTTGGATGAAATTTATTAAGAATGATATAGCTCCTCCATTACCTGAACTTCAGCATGAATCTGGAGATGCTGTGTACTGATGTGAGCAATAAAACCATGTAAATAATAGCCCAGCTCATTCTTTTTCCCTTTATCTTCACAGTCCAGTCTGATCAGACTGAAAGGCATTTTTATGACAATTTTTAAGTTACTGCCAATTTACCATGACTAATTAAAATGTGAAGCTACACAATGTTTTAGGTCAGCGATTGTCCATAGCATGAACTATCTGAAGAATCTTCTCACAAACATATCTAATACAGTTTCTTTTTTTTTAATTTAATATTTTTATTGTTTAAATTTAACAATGGATATATTACATATTTTCATCATCAGATCAGTTTAGATTAATACCTATAGGTATATAGGATTGATCAAACAATTAAACATTAACCCTTTTAAATCAACATTACTTTTTTTTTTCTTTTCCCCTTTCTTTTTTTTTGAAAGTTCACGTATTACATATTGTCCTCACAATCGTTCTACAGAGTACAGTGTGTGCTTGATGCCTACAGTAATTTATTCAGAATTTCTGATAGACAACAATCTTAGGTAAGTTTATTTGGTGGAATTCAATGAGTCAAGGTTAAATCTATGTCCCAAAAGACTGGGAACACACAAGATATCTTTCTTAAATGGCTTAATAAACTTACAAAAGCAGGAACTTGAACAATGAAATGAATTCATTATGTCAACATGGACAACCTAGTGATAACTGCACAATATCACAAAGTAGGATTTTGCAAGGGACACATAGATGGTTCTGAGAACTTGATGGTAAGCTTCTCACAAAAAATGTCACATAATGAATAAGCCATAAAATCTGCATAGCAGTTTGTGCCACAGAGAATCAGAATCTTCGTAGGAAATTCCCTGAGCCCTAAAAACTCCCGTCAACCACTGAGATAAGTAAAATCAAGAAATGAAAACCAAATATTGCATTCACTGAGCCAAGCAAGCAAGACTAATAGTGATATATAAAGATTGCACAATAACACAAAATTCCCAAATGATAACTACTTGTCTCATTTTAGAAATTAATTATATGAGTCTTCTATGAAAACCTAGTTATTTTTTTCTAAATCTAAAATGTTGCTCTATTTTTATACCCTATATCAAAAATGAGGAACTCATAGGTTTTTTAATCTAGCTTCCTGAATTACATTTCAACAAATAATTTTGTAAATGTAATGTGTACACATTCATTTAATTAATATAGGAGTGATACTATTAAAGCAACCCCATTTCTCACATTTTTACATTTCAACTTCAAATTACAATATGGTACAGTGTATATCTTCATCAAGGTCTTTTTTCAGTCTGAAGTTTCTTTCATTCTATTTCTCTCAAATTCCCACTCAATGGCCCCTGATTTTCTTTGAGCTGCTCTTAGACGATCTCTTTCAAATCATACTTTTTAAATTTTCTCAACCCACCTTTTTGTATTACAAACCTGAAAGTGTAACTTAGATGATAAAATCATCTCTGAAGTCATTCAAACTATGTCCACTCAGTCTAATAAATCCTGGATTATTCTATGCTTTTTAAAAAAATACAGAATTATTAGCTCATCAGGTAGTCTGAATCAAAAAAATTTCTGAGAAGTTACAGCACATTAAAATCATAGTCTGCATAAGCAGACAGAGATATATCAATACTTTTTTAAAGTTGAGAATATTTTAAGATTCTCATTTATGCTGCTTTTGGTGTCTTTGTGGTCAACCCATTACCCTTGATATTGTTATCAATAGACAAATACCAGTCTAAGTTTGCATCAGTGACTCACTGATCTACGTGACAGGTGACCCCAGCATGGGCAGAAAGGAAGAAGTGACAGAGAGCTAAGGAAGATAAAACCTAGAAGACAAAGATACATATCTCTTTTAAAATGCTTCTCCTGTACATGGTTCCAAAGTTAATCCTAAGAGGATTTGACCTTGAAAGATACAAATGATGAATGTTTTGTTATATAGGTATTGCTTTAACTTGCCCTCGATCACCCAGTGGAAAACCTTAATTACGAGGCATAAAAAGCAGAACTATATTAGTATAATGAACTATAAGAGGCTCAAATCAACAACCTCCAACATTGTCAGTTTCACCAGTAACCCATTGCAATTATGGAACATTGGACTATGTATACATCTACTTCCTCTTAGTTTGTAGAGAAGATTTTTTTCTTTCCTTACCAATATTAATTAGAAAATGTATCATGTCCACACACTGTGCTCTGTATTACTATTGTGAGGACAACATGCAATGTGTCAATTATTGCAAATGTACTACCAATGTGTTGTGAAACCATCATATTGATATTTCTTATTAAAATTAATTAAAATTGAAACAAATGCTTCTCCTATACAAAAAACATAGTGCACTACACATCAGCGGAAAAAAAAAACTCCATCAAAGTATTGATCATTTTAGGAATACTGAAGAATTAGAGCTTGCACCATGGCGCTGCTTGCTTCTTGACGCTGTTGTACTAGCAGACAGTGTTTGGAGTTGGAAATTAAAATATCTATGGCACCAAGTAACATCAAGTAAAGCTTAATTTGAATTGTATCTGAAATCTTGGTCCTCTAGGAATGAGACCTAATTCTATTGTATTATGAATGCTGCTGTCCTTTTGGTTGAATCTTCATTTGAAGACATTTATGCAAACTTATTTGAGATTTACTGGAAAATAGGCCACCTACATGGTAACCAATATGTATTTATGGACATATAATACAAATACTATGATTTATTCTATTCTTTCTAAACACCAAACATCTCAAATACTTACATGAATACATTCTGTTTGCATATAGTATACAACTTATTTCATATAGATTCCTATGTAGCTGATCAGTGGAAAAATCCACTGGAAAAAAAATAAAGGCTGAATCATTCCAGCTATCCCTGAGGAGCACAAAACCTATTACCTAATGTCTAAAATTTTGTTTGCAGTAAAAGATCATTAAATATTTAAAGAAATGCAGGAGAATTCAGAGTCATGCTTGCCAACATATCCAAACTGCTGCAAAAAAGCATGTTATGAGTTTCGAATATTTACAAAGCATACTTCAAAATATATTTTGTATTCAACATATCATATTTTTCATTATCAAAATACAGTTTTCATCTTTATAATTATCTGAGCAGCCAATAATACTAAAATCAGAGAAGAGCTCTGAAGTATCACACTTTTTAAACAATGCTTATAAATAGAATTCTGCAAATTTTAGTTTCATTAGAAATCTAAGCTCAAATACTAATAATACTAAGAAGTAAAATACTATTTCACAAATACTAAGATCAAATTTTGAACCCACCTTAGCCCATTCTAATATATTGTTACCACAAATCAACGTTTTTGTAAAACTCAGCTTGTAGTAGGAGTTAAGCACCCAACCATCGAGCAACAAACTATAATTACCTTATTCAGTGATCTGCAGCCTGAGCCGAGAGCAATGGTACTACACATTATTATCAGCAATGCAGGCTGGAAAACAACGAGGAACATTTAAAACACAAGTAATATCAGAAATAAAAGCTATCATTTATAAATGGCATGCAAGTTAGAAAACTATCCCTGCCATATCTAAGGTGTGAATTGACACTTAATAGCCAACGAAAGATATGCATTCACATTGCTTTGGGAAAATACTTCTGCAAGACTTTTAACTCCTGGGATCAAGACCACCAACATGATCACTGTAACTCTCAGCAGCTAGTCTTTGCCAACTTCAAGTTTGAAACATTAGGATAGTAAGAAACATTAAAAGGGGAGCTTACCAAAAGTAATCTTGAGTGTTTGTTTTATGCAAAAGGAACCATTTTTCCCACTTACAACTTAGATTTATAAACACAATCTAACGAACACCATCACCTGCAAATCATTCATGAAAAATTAAGTGTGGAGTGTGTGTGTGTGTGTGTGTGTGTGTGTGTGTGTGTGATCATTATCTATCAGAGCTGCTATGACAAATACCATAGGCTGAGTGGTTTAGCCATAGAGAGCAGGAAGTCCAAGGTCAAAGTACCAGTAAATTCAGTGTCTGCTGGGGTTGCTCTCTCCTTCCAAGATGGCAGCCTGTTGCTACATCTTCACATGAAGAAGAGGGAAACGAAGCTCTGGCAGTCACTAAAAATAGTAATGCAGTTTATGAGGGCTCTGCTTTCACAGTCCAGTCTTCTCTCCTCAAAGCCCCTCTGATTAGCAACATATTGGGTATTAGATTTCAGTATATACACTTTAGGGAAGAGTAGAAAAACCTTTGTACATTTATTATATATCAAGTTATTTATAATATATAAATTGAACCATAAATTATGTATCTGTTATTTATAAAACATAAATGTACTTAAGTATATTTATTTGTTAACGTGTACTATATTTACTTACTATTATTAAAATCAAGTCAACGCCTAGTCAAACAAACAACATGCATCAGTCAAGATTTCTAACATGGCACAAGAACAGGCTCTGTTTTCAGCACAAATGAAATCATGCCTGTTTGGAACAGAGCCACACCACTAAGTAATCCACTGATAACCAGGGCCTGAAATGCTGTGTCATCAGATTCCTTCCTGCGGTAGTACTGTACACACTTTGGTGTTGAGATGCCAGGCACATTGGAGAGGCTGGTTGTAATAGGCATAGCAACGGCCCCCTTCATTTTACCAGAAGTTATTTTCAAATGTTGAGTGGCATAGTACTGTGGATATTTGCAGATCTTCATTAATAACACCTCATATTATTTCTACAAAGGCAGATATATTTTGACATTCAGTATCCTTTCTTCACAATTATTTGAGTTCCTGCTGAACAGAAGTAGAAAAGAGGTCATTGTGCCCATGGTTTACACAGCAAGACAGTTTGTTTTAGAAGAGAAATGAGAACCAATGGCCTTTGTCTAGTTCAGTGTTGCAACAAACAAAATTGCTGTTGTTTCTGCAGAGCGTTGCAGGATTCTGTTTCTTCTTCACAAAGTGATTGTGCAAAAGATAGCCTGAGTTAAAAAGTCCTTACATGTTACAAACAGTATTACTTAAATTTAGTTGCTTTCACTAAAAAATAATACCTATAACCCGGAAGAGACAGGATAAATAGCACTTTAAAATTCCAACCACAGTGACAATTGGAAAGAAAACAAAAAGTGGCACAAAAGTAACCCCCTCCTTTATAATATTTATTCTAATGTAAGTTTCATGGAAGCACTTGGATGCCCGCCAAACAACTACTTTTTAAAACTACACAATGAACTCCAGACACGACTGTAAAGAAATGGAAGAATTTCAGCCTGTACTTTGATCCACCACATCTCTATATCTTCCTTCTCTCGTGATTTCTGGGATTCAATTTCATCTTTTGCCTGTCTAGTGTTCCCAGGGCTGATTTAATTGCAGGTTTTTCATTTTCAACCTGCTGTTTGGCAGATCTTTATTTGACAATATTCTGATTGGCCAATCTTTATGCAAACGTCCCTATCTTGAGTTCTGTGTCCACGTTTGAGGTCACATTGATATGTGGATATACACATCATGATACATACACTTGGAGCACATTTTGTTTGTGCACTGCACAAAAGAAACTGTCATACTGGAACAAAAATTAAACTTCCCTTGTTCTCAGAAAGATGGTTGTGCATTTAGTGTACACTATTGTAGTGATCAATACATTGATCAATTTGGCTGGGTCACCTTGGCTGTTTCATGCCCTGGGCCTTTGGGCGCCAGCCTAGAAGGGCAGGGAAGGCCTGCTAGAGCAGAGAGGCCCACCCTAGGTCCAGGAGGGCCTGCCCCAGAGTGACTCTGCACAAAATGAGTGTATGAAGGGATGAGGAAGGATCCAGAGCCCCACATTCTTGGGAGAGTTTTGAGTTGCACAACCATGCCACTTCTGAGATGCTTGACCTTCGTGGTGGAACTCCAGCCTTGACAGTCACTGTGGAAGGGGCAAATGCTGCTCCTTCCTCTGCCCTCCACTGTTTTCCGCCTCCATGAACTACTGCCTTCTGCCTTGGAACCAGCCAAGTATGGACTGAAAAACCTCCACTAGCTATAAGCTAAATAAATCTTTCCTTCCTTAATTTGGGGTATTGGATATTTTGTCCTAGCAATGAGCAAAAAGTAATGGAGGCAACTATTTATTCATGTGTCCTTCCTTCCTTCCTTCCTTCCTTCCTTCCTTCCTTCCTTCCTTCCTTCCTTCCTTTCCTTCCTTCCCTTTCTTCCTTCCTTCCTTCTTCCTCCTCCTCTTCATTTATTTTCCTCCTCCTCTTCCTCTTCCTCCTTCTCTATCTCTCTCAGCTTTCTTCTATGACCTTCAGAGCTTATATGAATTATATGAGATGGGATCTTTAAAGAACAGTCTCTTATTCACCCTCAAAAACTACCTAGTAAGACTACATGGGAATTACTCAATAAGCACCTACTGAATTTGATGAAATTATCTCTTATTTAGTGGATTCATGTACATCATTTATAAAGAACATTTTTGAAATGTTGAAAATGGATAATAATTCTCAATTTTTTAAAGAATAAGTGCATTGGATGGCTTTCAGAGTTATCTACTATCAGCACATCAAGGAACAAATTGCTGCCACTAAATTGAAAGAGCACAGTACAGAGCTATCATCCATGAGGACCACCTTCAATCATATCAAACTTGTGATGGTCCAGTATCAATTCATATAACTTTTAGCCTGAAGACTTGTTTGAAGTGGTTGGACTTTTTGTTTGTTTGTTTGTTTGTTTGTTTACCTGTTACATATAACACTCATGTTGGCAGAATTCTGATTCATTCTTGCTAAGTGATTCTGCTTACCACCAGCTCGCCTTTGCATTCCCAAAAGAGACATGTAGGGCCAGTGAGATGGTTCAGCTTTCTAAAGTTCCTACTTAGGTAAGCTCAGGCAAACTCAGATAAGCTCAGATAACTGCAGGGACTGTGGCTTGATCCCTGGCAACATATGCTGCGCCAGCCCCACCCTCAGGGCAGCCTGAACTGGTCATAATATAAATAAATAAAGTTTTAAAAAACACTAACATGTATATGTCACACTCAATGTTGTTAGCCAGATGCCCCAGCTAGGGGAAGTGGCACACACCTATGATCTCAGCACTCAGACGTCTGAGGCAGGGTGATGACTGTATGTTCAAGACTTGCTGGGGCTATAAAGTGAACTCAAGTCAAGCCTGAACTGAACAGTAGATCCTGTCTCAAAAATACAAAGACAATAATCACAATAAATACACATGCACACATGAACATATACACTGCATTGGGCAAAGTTCTCCACAAAATTAAAACTAAGATATGTACATGTTCATCAATGTGTGTAACTCCAAATACAGAAAAATGAACTTTGAGTGTATGTATGTAGAAAGTGGTTACATGAGTATGCATCTGTATAACATATATGGAGCTTATGTGGTTACCAAAGCTAGTCCAAAAACACCAGAATATAGTGGCAGTCCATAAAGTTTGACTTGCAATTTGAGGCCAAAGGCTGGTACTGGTAAAAAATTTTTTCTTGTTTGTGAAGTCAGTCTTTTTCAGGCCTTCAACTAAAAGGTAAGGCCCAACCAGATTAGGAACCACTCAGAATTCATTAATTTAAAGGTTAAATTCTGTTAAAAAAAAAAAAAAAAAAAAGAAACCAAAAACACACAATCTCCCCAAACTATCTGGAAATAGGGGCTGATAAGATAGCTGAGCAGTCTAAATTGGCTGCTTAGGAACGTTTAGTCTGGTGCAGGGCACCGCAATTCTTATCCTTAGCACCACGTACCACCCTTAGGGTAGACTGATCCAGAAAAAAATTACAGTAAAAATTTTACATACATATCAGGGTACAGTGTCCTTGCTGCACTAACATACAGAATCAACCACCGCATCTTCAAACTGTTTGGGTTCTCCTGCCCTGCTGCAGAAGATACACAGAAACTTCATTGTGTTCAGAGAAATGATCTTAATCATTCTTCCTATAAGACTGTCCAAGTTCACCATGTTAATCATTGAGTAGGACATCAATAAAGCAACTACATGTGTCTTTGGTTCCATATCTTGCCATATCCAAGGTGGATATGCCGTGCAATGTAAACACAGGAGGCTTGTAGAATTAAGCTGCTAGCATAAAGACCATCATGCTTTATGATACACACTAGAAGAGTCTGCACTTCTCCTCACATTTGTCTCTTAACTACCTTCCATAAAACTTCTTTATTATAGAGTCCATAAAGCATCGTAACTTCCTAAATTCAGTTCTTAAAGTAGCCTTTCAGTGCTTACAATGTACTCATTTGTAATGTTATTAATAGTAATTATTCTACTGGCTCGAATCAGCGAGGAGGCATGCCATCAAAATACTACCTTGAAGAATTTGTATACACTTCTTCATAAAGAGTTCTCTGCTTTATCTTCTCAGCCAGAGAAATCAAGTTTTGTTTTTCCAGCTTAATTAGTGAAACCTGTTTTCTCTGACTATACAAAGGCCAAGGAAAGAAAAATGTGTCAGGTGATTGACTCTCATTGCAATCAGCCACTTTTCTAGAATGCCCTCATGTCAAGGAACTGACCTCAAATCCTTGTCAAACCCCTGATGTTAATGAACTCTATACTGTGAATCCTTGGTCTTGTTTTTGTGTAGCTTGTGAACCAAAATGAAGGAGTAAAATGAAACAAAGAATATGGTAGCAGTAATTTCTAAACACAGACCCTAAAATATATACTGTCTGGACTTATAAGCAACATATTGGCCAAGTTCACCAGGCCTGTTTTTACATAGAGATGCATAAAATCCATAGCCAGACATTTGAAGATTTGCATAGCACGGGGGAAAATTGATAAGCTAACCATAGTGTAGCAACCCCTTTTCCTGGTGTGTCTTCTCCACCCTCTCTTGTCATCATTAAGCTGTCACTTAATGATCAGTTTTTAGTCTTTATATTTATGAAGCTTCACTGGTAGTTTGGCATCATATGAATCTCTTCCTTGGACTTCAGCAAACTTCAATATTTGCCACTTTCCAGCACTCAGGAAGATGGTGCAGGAAGATGACTGTGAGGTGAAGGTCAATCTGTAGTACATAGCAAGACCCTGTTTCCGGAAAGAAAAAAATAAAATTTGCTTCAGTCATGGATGACCACGCTGGCTTTCATACTCAAGCATTTATTTAGTCATTTCTTCCCAACACAAGAACCACTCTCAAGGTCTAGGGCCAAAATACTAGCTATTGTAGTAGCCTTTCTTTTTCTTTGATTTTTGATCTATAAACTTATATTCTTAAGCCTCCAGAAGAAAAGCTTAATGATACTATTGCTCTAAAACATAGGTACTTGAAGTTAACATCACTGTCTTTCTAAAAACTAAATGACTTAGACTTGGAATTGGCATTTTTCCATAAAACATGAATATTCTAATAAATCCATACAGAATGTGATAAAAGCAGTTACACATTTTTACACAGAAATTTAGAAATCTAAGCATTGTAGGTGGTCAATCCTATGGCATTTTTCCTTGCCTCTTACTCTCCTTTAATACCCTTTTTAGTTTTCTTTTGAGGACTCAGGACAAAGAAAATCTGGGCAGTTACATCCTATAATTCAGTGGTGTCCCAAATTTTCTGTTCAAGGAGATTTTGGGGCCACAGAGGAAAGGGATTGAACATGTATAGTGTGCCTAAGGAGAGTCACCTAAAGAGAAAACATTCTCTTGGGCTTTCACAGAGAGCAAAATAGTCATGCAATGGCTATGACTCATCCAGACAGCTGACACTGACAACAGTGCTACAAAGCACTGTACATGGTTTGAGGGTAAATCCTGAAGGGTTTTGGCTGCCCTTTGGAGATATAAAAGTTTCATGTTCTGTTATACAGGTCGTGTTTTAACTTTCCCTTAACCACCTTGCAGGAAAGTTTAACCACAAGGCATAAAAATAAAGCTAGATTAGTATGTTGAGCCTATAAAAGGCTTAAATCCACAGCTTCTAATATTACCAGTTCTGTGAATAACCCAACATGATTATAGAATATGAGACTATGCACATAACTACTTTCTCTTAGTTCAATGAAAAGATTTTTTTTTTACCAATAATTAGAAAAAAGCATCATGTCTGCATCTTGTGCTCTAAATAACTACCAGGAGGACAACAATATGCATTGTATCAATTATTGCAAATGTACTAATAACATGTTTTGAAACTGTCACATTGTCATTTCATTTTCATTTTCTTTTCTTTTGGTACAGGGATCGAACTCACGAACTTACACTTGTCACACAGGCACTTGTACCTCTGAACCAAATACCTGGCCCTATCATTTCTTACTAAAAGTAATTTTTAAAAAGATAAGAGAAGAAAAGAGAGACAAGAACAAAAATTCAAGGTTTCTTGAAAGGAAACAGTAATATTTAATCTTATGTCCAATTGGACCTAACTATATCTGTTGATCTGAGCAACAAATCTGATGATGAAAATAGATAATATATTAACCATTGTTAATCAGCTACTCTTGCTTTGAAAATCTGTAGCATATTAATTGTTGTACGTTACCCTGTTTCTCTCTTTGTTATATTTGTTGTTATTTTTATTCTTGAAAATAAAACTAAATTATAGATTGTAAAAAAAAATCACCTTCAAAGTCATTATTTTGAGATATGCACTATCAGTGTTATAAATTTTAAGGAATTTCCATGCCCTGAAGGTCTAATCTCTTATTAAGCAGGAACTTGTGACCATCAAATGTGAGTACTTACTATTTCCAAATATTGCCAAAAGTACATGGAATTTTAAAAATTTAATCATCAATGGATTTCAGAAGATGAATGCTATTATTTTCTTTCTCCACACACTGATGTCAGTCTTTTTTTAAGTAATACTTAGATAGGTTTAGTACATTAATTTTATACCTATATTAATTCATTAGATATTTATTAAGCTCTTAGTATATTTCAGGATATAAACAAGACACTATAGATAACAGATGTTCATTCAAAATTCATTGAAATATAACCGCTAGTGTATGGCACATATATCGGTTTAAAGAGCTAGAACTTCGGGGGAAAGATGGCTGCTGTCGTGCTACAAGATGGAAAGAGTACAGCGCATCTATGGGCAAAGTGTACATGAACCAGAACTGAGAAAGCTATGAGAAGATAGGTTGGCAAAGGGAGAAGGGGGAAATGAATTCTTCTTGTGTTTATACAATTTACATAATTGAGATTGTAATTATATTGCAGACCCTGGAAATTTGGCTAGTGACTAAAACTAATGAGTCAGTCAGTAAATGAATAAGTGACTCATGAGGCTTAAATTTTATAAAGATGTGACAGGGTCATTTGTGACACTGAATTCTGTACTGATTTTGTGGGTCTGAAATTAAAGCATAGGCAATGTAACTCAAACTAGATAAACTGCACTATACCAGAATGTAAACTTCTCTGTGTGAAAAGAAACAAGTCTCAGAGCAAAAAAAAGCAATCTAGCATATGGGAGAGAAATATCTGCAAATCATGATATGAAAGAGCATATATCTATAATTCAACAGCAATCATCACAAATGACCTAATGTAATTAATGGTCAAGAGATTTGAACAGTCATTCTTCAAAAAGAACGCACAAGTGACACAAAAACATGCAAATTTGTCAACAATACCTATATTTAGCAAAATACAAATTGAAACCGTGAGGTATCACTTCACATCAGGAAACTTATTATTAAAAATAGTAACCACCATAATTGAAAATGATATGGAGAAAGTATGATATTGGAGCACTGTTGAGAGAGGCGTAAAATGGTGTAGCTATTAAGGAAAATAAATATTGTTTCATCAAAACAATAAAAATGAAATTTCTCTATGTAATACAAGTAATATCACTTGGTATGTATCCAAAACATTTCAAAGCAGGAAATCAGAAACATATTATACATGCCTGTTCATTCTAGCATTATTCACCACTTTTATTACAGCAAAAATGTGGAAATAAGCCCCAGTTAGATGAACAAACAACATACAGCATGCATGTACAATAGCATGCTTTTCAGCCTGCAAACAGAAGGAAATTCTAGGATCACAGGCAGACAGCTGAGTAGAATAAGTGCTTACCTTGCAAGCACAAGGTTCTGAGTTCGATCCCTAGAACCTCAAAAAACAAAATTAAACAAACAAAAAAAGAAATTCTGCCACTTGCTACAGCATACATGTACCTCGAAGGCATCCTAGTAGGTTAAATAACACAAAATGCAAATAGTGTGTTATTAATTTTATATGCCCTAACTAGAAGAGTCTAATTCATAGAGAGAGAGTTGTGGAAATCTCTAGCAGCTGGATGTAAAGAGATAAAAATGTTATTTTATGGGTAGAGAGTTTACATTTTGTAAGATGAAAAGGATTTTAGAGATTGTTTCTGCAGCAATATTAACATATAGCTGTCTGTTGGTATTTATAGGAAACTGGTTATAGGACCTGCTGCAGATTCTAAAATGGAAAAATACTTCCATTATATAAAATGGTAGAGATGTTGGCCAAATAGCTCAGGGAATTAAAGCACTAGCAAGCAGGTGCAGGTGCTGGAGGTTTGATCATGGGGTCTGCCATTCTGGCCCCACCCCTCAGGGCACGCTGAGAGGGCAATTGAGACTGGGTATGATGGCGCACGCCTATAATCCCAGCTCTTGGGAGGCTGTAAACAAGTAGATCACTATGAAGCCAATCTAGTAGTGAGACCCTGAACACCCTGTAGACCTTTCCATAAAAGAAAAAAAAGTAAATAAAATGGTAGAATACTTGCATAAAACTGTGCACCTCCTCCAGTATACCTTAAATCAGCTTCACATTACTGATGAAAACTTGTGGAATGTAAATGCTGTGTATGGTTAAGAAGATGTTATGCTATATTGTTTAGGGAATGAAAGCAAAAACAAAAACAATTGTACATGTTCATATGAAGACTAATTTGAAGTGTATCAAACTGTACACTTAAAAACAATGTAGATAGTAATTATTGTCTTTCATCACAATTAAATGTGTTGAAGTTAAATAAATACATTTTATAGAGTTCTTCTATCCCTTACTTGAAAGAACTTTCAAGAGATTGACAGTATTAAAAGTGATCACATGAGACTACAAAATCACAATTACAATCTAAACCCAAGATTCCTAAGATACACTGTGTGCCCAAGCACCTGAAAATTGTTACCATCTGCTTGATATTCACACCTGTAGAAATGCTAAAAGATTAATGCATTCTCTACCAATGTAGAGGGAAAAAAGCTGCAGATTTGCTAAAGGTCTTCTCTGCACCTTTCTCTGGCAAACAAATACTTTGCTCTTGCAGTAGGGCATAACCACTAAGTAACTTATGATATGGATCTCTACAGTATAGAACATGAACTTACAGTTCATCATCAGTCCCAAAAAATGACCCAATTTTAATAAATGTCAAGAGACTGAAGTAGTCTTTCTCCAAAGAAGACTTACAAAAGACCAAAAGAACATAAAAATTTGTTCAGCAGCACTAATATTTAGCAAAATGTAAATCAAAACCATGAGTGTCTCAGCACTCATTGGTTCATCTTAATTTTTTAACTCTCATCTTTCCTAAAATAACAGAGAAACTATACAGAAACTCACCCTGTTGTCATTGTTCAATCGTGCGCTATACTTTTGTGCAGCAATACAAAAGCAATTCTGCCTGTGCACCCTCCTGCCCTGGGTTCTATCCTAGGTGGCTGGAGCTTAGTTCTGTAGATGTTCCAAGTAACTTCACAGCATGAGTTGATCCACATTCTCATGCCACTATACTATCATGTCATCAGCTGATTGAATACTGTCACAACGGCAAGGGGTTTAAAATTATTAATGATTCCACTTCCAGTTTTAGCCAAACTTTAAGTTTATGTGATATGTATATGAAAAGCTGAATAGCAATGCAGAACTAAATGCATAACAAAAGTTGGGAAAATGAGAATTTAAGGAAGCAGACTTGCAAGTAACTACATTGCCACTAAACTAGAATTTTAGAAATAACATGTAGGTTACCATATACTGGAGAGAGAACAGATAGGAGGGAGAGAAAGAATGATCAATGGATACAGAAGTGTAAGTGGATGGGAGAAATAATGTTCTGTGCTCTGTGCCACTGCAGCATGAATAGAATTGAGAAATTCATTGTATGCATCAAAGCAGCTGGTAGGGAAGATTTGGAATGACCACAACACACACATACACACAACATACACACATGATACATGCTTGCAGTGATAGACAGGCCAGTATCCTTGATCTCATCAGTACACACATGATGAAGTGTCGTACCCATACCCTCAGCACACATGTGCTTATTATGTGTCACATGAAAGCCTAAAAGGGGAGGCTGCAACTGAATTTCTCAACTGGGAGAGAGGTTGTACCCCTGGGGATGTTTAGTAAGGCCGTGAAATATGTCTGTTTGACACCATCAGAGAAATGCTTTTCCTGTTGTCTAGGAATTCTGTGTTGCTACTGAAGATACTACAGTACACAGGACAGACTTCTGCAAAAAGAATTATCTGTCCTTCAGTGTCAGTAGTGCTGAGGTTGGGAAACTCTGCATGAGTGAGAAACAGTCCCATAAAAAATGTTGCACTAAAACGTGAAAGAGAGCAAGTGAGAGAGCAAGAGAATGGTAAATACCAAGCACTAAGGCTCAGGGCCAGGACATCAAGAGACAATGACAACAGGTAGTACTTAGAGGAGTTCAGAGAAGTTGGCTGTCTTTAGAGACTACAAGAGCATGAGATTTGGAGGTGTGCTGTTCTGAGATGCGAGCCTTCAGACAATTACTTGGATCCTCCGAGTCTGACTTCCTTCATCCGTACAAAGAAGATAATGCTATTTGTCTCCAATATTTTTGTCAAGGTCAAATGAGATGACTTTAAGTGCCTCTCACCAAGGAAAAACAAGAGGAGACGATCAATAGGAGACAGAAAAACGTCTGTGCCTTTAATTCTGCAGGCCCTAGAGATCACCCAGCCTCATTTTGCTGCTGCTCAATTACTATTGCAATCAACCAAAGGCTTTTTAGTTAAATTCTTATTATCTGCTTCATTCCTTTTATCTATTTAGCAAATATTTCTTCAGTCATTCTTCTACCTAGTCTTGCTTCTTTCCCTTAAATGAGCTGGCATTCTCTGAGAGGACCATAGACATATTAACAAAAAGTGAGAAGAAATCTTGTAAAGTTTCTCAGTGTCATATGTATATTGAGAAATTCAATCCCAGTCTCTCCTTTTATGATTTCATATGACACATAAGAGTCATGGTTATTCTCAGGGTATGGGCATGATACTTCATCATATGTGTACAATGTGTAATGACCAGTTCAAGAACACTGGCCTATCCATCACTGCAAGCATGTATCATATGTGTATACTGTGTGTGTGTGTATATATAAAGTTATATATATATATATATATATATATATATATATATATATACATATATATATATATAAAGTTATTTGTTTGCTGAGTGAAATGGGAAGGGATCCTAAGAGGAGACTCACCTGAACTGATACTGGCAATTCAGTTTTTCACTCAAGCAGCACAATGGATATAATCACACCCACCTGACTCAAGTAGAAAACTTTTTTCTTGTTGTAGCCCCATGTTAGTTTTCCAAAGTGTTTCCCACAGGCAAACTCCCTTCGTTGAAATTATCTCTTGATTCAATGGCATATGGATTGTCTCTGCTTGATAAGAAAAAACATTAGATTTTCTGTAAATAGCCTCACCTGGGCCTAGTGTCCATGCTGTGCTCTGGACATGGTTAGAAACAAATCTTAGCCATCTCTTCTACCGTAAGGTATAGCAGTGGACATGGAAGAATAGACTGGGAAAGAAAGGCCAAGATGTCATGACCCCTGTTTGCCTATAAGCAGCTGTGCAAGGAGATAGAAATTATTTAATGTTACCTAATATGGGAAGGAAAGGATCTTGGACTACTTGAACTGTGACTCTGAAGATTATGTGGATGCTTTATCAGCAACCAGAGTTAGGAAAGAACATTCAGGCAAAAGCAGCAGCTTGAAGATTAACAGGCTGCTATTAGGAAAGCAGCATTAGGGGCTTTACCTCACTGAAGCCTGATTGTGGGCTTGGAGGGGGGACAGGCAGAGAGTCACACAGCCAGCAGGACTAGCTTCATGACTTGGACTTTTTCAAAGGTTATGTGGAATTACTAAAGGGTTTTACAAGTGGGCTGGGGATGTAGCTCAGCAGTAGAGTGCTTACATAGCAAGTGCAAAGCCTGCAATTTGATTCCCATCACAAAGAAAAAAAAAAGTTTTACAACAGAAAATCATAACATCTTCATACGTGTGCTTTAAGAAAGATCTCTAGATGCATTGTTGCAAGACCATCTGGGTAATGCAAGACCAGAAAACAATAATCATGAGCACCAATAGTAAAATG
>PVJA010001349.1:64953-98967 GCA_004027025.1 Myocastor coypus
TCTCTCTCTCTCTCTCTCTCTCTCTCTCTCTCTCTCTCTCTCTCTCTCTCTCTGTGCCATTGATGCTGTTTCTCTGGAGAATTCTGATTATGAGGCGACATTGCCTCCCAGGCAAAGTTATGTCCAGATTTAAAGGTGTGCAGGGGTGGCATACTTATCATTTGATGCAAAATTCACAGCATCAAGTGTTTAAGTCTAGCATTTTACTATTGGTGCTCATGATTATTGTTTTCTGGTCTTGCATTACCCAGATGGTCTTGCAACAATGCATCTAGAGATCTTTCTTAAAGCACACGTATGAAGATGTTATGATTTTCTGTTGTAAAACTTTTTTTTTTCTTTGTGATGGGAATCAAATTGCAGGCTTTGCACTTGCTATGTAAGCACTCTACTGCTGAGCTACATCCCCAGCCCACTTGTAAAACCCTTTAGTAATTCCACATAACCTTTGAAAAAGTCCAAGTCATGAAGCTAGTCCTGCTGGCTGTGTGACTCTCTGCCTGTCCCCCCTCCAAGCCCACAATCAGGCTTCAGTGAGGTAAAGCCCCTAATGCTGCTTTCCTAATAGCAGCCTGTTAATCTTCAAGCTGCTGCTTTTGCCTGAATGTTCTTTCCTAACTCTGGTTGCTGATAAAGCATCCACATAATCTTCAGAGTCACAGTTCAAGTAGTCCAAGATCCTTTCCTTCCCATATTAGGTAACATTAAATAATTTCTATCTCCTTGCACAGCTGCTTATAGGCAAACAGGGGTCATGACATCTTGGCCTTTCTTTCCCAGTCTATTCTTCCATGTCCACTGCTATACCTTACGGTAGAAGAGATGGCTAAGATTTGTTTCTAACCATGTCCAGAGCACAGCATGGACACTAGGCCCAGGTGAGGCTATTTACAGAAAATCTAATGTTTTTTCTTATCAAGCAGAGACAATCCATATGCCATTGAATCAAGAGATAATTTCAACGAAGGGAGTTTGCCTGTGGGAAACACTTTGGAAAACTAACATGGGGCTACAACAAGAAAAAAGTTTTCTACTTGAGTCAGGTGGGTGTGATTATATCCATTGTGCTGCTTGAGTGAAAAACTGAATTGCCAGTATCAGTTCAGGTGAGTCTCCTCTTAGGATCCCTTCCCATTTCACTCAGCAAACAAATAACTTTATATATATATATATGTATATATATATATATATATATATATATATATATATATATAACTTTATATATACACACACACACAGTATACACATATGATACATGCTTGCAGTGATGGATAGGCCAGTGTTCTTGAACTGGTCATTACACATTGTACACATATGATGAAGTATCATGCCCATACCCTGAGAATAACCATGACTCTTATGTGTCATATGAAATCATAAAAGGAGAGACTGGGATTGAATTTCTCAATATACATATGACACTGAGAAACTTTACAAGATTTCTTCTCACTTTTTGTTAATATGTCTATGGTCCTCTCAGAGAATGCCAGCTCATTTAAGGGAAAGAAGCAAGACTAGGTAGAAGAATGACTGAAGAAATATTTGCTAAATAGATAAAAGGAATGAAGCAGATAATAAGAATTTAACTAAAAAGCCTTTGGTTGATTGCAATAGTAATTGAGCAGCAGCAAAATGAGGCTGGGTGATCTCTAGGGCCTGCAGAATTAAAGGCACAGACGTTTTTCTGTCTCCTATTGATCGTCTCCTCTTGTTTTTCCTTGGTGAGAGGCACTTAAAGTCATCTCATTTGACCTTGACAAAAATATTGGAGACAAATAGCATTATCTTCTTTGTACGGATGAAGGAAGTCAGACTCGGAGGATCCAAGTAATTGTCTGAAGGCTCGCATCTCAGAACAGCACACCTCCAAATCTCATGCTCTTGTAGTCTCTAAAGACAGCCAACTTCTCTGAACTCCTCTAAGTACTACCTGTTGTCATTGTCTCTTGATGTCCTGGCCCTGAGCCTTAGTGCTTGGTATTTACCATTCTCTTGCTCTCTCACTTGCTCTCTTTCACGTTTTAGTGCAACATTTTTTATGGGACTGTTTCTCACTCATGCAGAGTTTCCCAACCTCAGCACTACTGACACTGAAGGACAGATAATTCTTTTTGCAGAAGTCTGTCCTGTGTACTGTAGTATCTTCAGTAGCAACACAGAATTCCTAGACAACAGGAAAAGCATTTCTCTGATGGTGTCAAACAGACATATTTCACGGCCTTACTAAACATCCCCAGGGGTACAACCTCTCTCCCAGTTGAGAAATTCAGTTGCAGCCTCCCCTTTTAGGCTTTCATGTGACACATAATAAGCACATGTGTGCTGAGGGTATGGGTACGACACTTCATCATGTGTGTACTGATGAGATCAAGGATACTGGCCTGTCTATCACTGCAAGCATGTATCATGTGTGTATGTTGTGTGTATGTGTGTGTTGTGGTCATTCCAAATCTTCCCTACCAGCTGCTTTGATGCATACAATGAATTTCTCAATTCTATTCATGCTGCAGTGGCACAGAGCACAGAACATTATTTCTCCCATCCACTTACACTTCTGTATCCATTGATCATTCTTTCTCTCCCTCCTATCTGTTCTCTCTCCAGTATATGGTAACCTACATGTTATTTCTAAAATTCTAGTTTAGTGGCAATGTAGTTACTTGCAAGTCTGCTTCCTTAAATTCTCATTTTCCCAACTTTTGTTATGCATTTAGTTCTGCATTGCTATTCAGCTTTTCATATACATATCACATAAACTTAAAGTTTGGCTAAAACTGGAAGTGGAATCATTAATAATTTTAAACCCCTTGCCGTTGTGACAGTATTCAATCAGCTGATGACATGATAGTATAGTGGCATGAGAATGTGGATCAACTCATGCTGTGAAGTTACTTGGAACATCTACAGAACTAAGCTCCAGCCACCTAGGATAGAACCCAGGGCAGGAGGGTGCACAGGCAGAATTGCTTTTGTATTGCTGCACAAAAGTATAGCGCACGATTGAACAATGACAACAGGGTGAGTTTCTGTATAGTTTCTCTGTTATTTTAGGAAAGATGAGAGTTAAAAAATTAAGATGAACCAATGAGTGCTGAGACACTCATGGTTTTGATTTACATTTTGCTAAATATTAGTGCTGCTGAACAAATTTTTATGTTCTTTTGGTCTTTTGTAAGTCTTCTTTGGAGAAAGACTACTTCAGTCTCTTGACATTTATTAAAATTGGGTCATTTTTTGGGACTGATGATGAACTGTAAGTTCATGTTCTATACTGTAGAGATCCATATCATAAGTTACTTAGTGGTTATGCCCTACTGCAAGAGCAAAGTATTTGTTTGCCAGAGAAAGGTGCAGAGAAGACCTTTAGCAAATCTGCAGCTTTTTTCCCTCTACATTGGTAGAGAATGCATTAATCTTTTAGCATTTCTACAGGTGTGAATATCAAGCAGATGGTAACAATTTTCAGGTGCTTGGGCACACAGTGTATCTTAGGAATCTTGGGTTTAGATTGTAATTGTGATTTTGTAGTCTCATGTGATCACTTTTAATACTGTCAATCTCTTGAAAGTTCTTTCAAGTAAGGGATAGAAGAACTCTATAAAATGTATTTATTTAACTTCAACACATTTAATTGTGATGAAAGACAATAATTACTATCTACATTGTTTTTAAGTGTACAGTTTGATACACTTCAAATTAGTCTTCATATGAACATGTACAATTGTTTTTGTTTTTGCTTTCATTCCCTAAACAATATAGCATAACATCTTCTTAACCATACACAGCATTTACATTCCACAAGTTTTCATCAGTAATGTGAAGCTGATTTAAGGTATACTGGAGGAGGTGCACAGTTTTATGCAAGTATTCTACCATTTTATTTACTTTTTTTTCTTTTATGGAAAGGTCTACAGGGTGTTCAGGGTCTCACTACTAGATTGGCTTCATAGTGATCTACTTGTTTACAGCCTCCCAAGAGCTGGGATTATAGGCGTGCGCCATCATACCCAGTCTCAATTGCCCTCTCAGCGTGCCCTGAGGGGTGGGGCCAGAATGGCAGACCCCATGATCAAACCTCCAGCACCTGCACCTGCTTGCTAGTGCTTTAATTCCCTGAGCTATTTGGCCAACATCTCTACCATTTTATATAATGGAAGTATTTTTCCATTTTAGAATCTGCAGCAGGTCCTATAACCAGTTTCCTATAAATACCAACAGACAGCTATATGTTAATATTGCTGCAGAAACAATCTCTAAAATCCTTTTCATCTTACAAAATGTAAACTCTCTACCCATAAAATAACATTTTTATCTCTTTACATCCAGCTGCTAGAGATTTCCACAACTCTCTCTCTATGAATTAGACTCTTCTAGTTAGGGCATATAAAATTAATAACACACTATTTGCATTTTGTGTTATTTAACCTACTAGGATGCCTTCGAGGTACATGTATGCTGTAGCAAGTGGCAGAATTTCTTTTTTTGTTTGTTTAATTTTGTTTTTTGAGGTTCTAGGGATCGAACTCAGAACCTTGTGCTTGCAAGGTAAGCACTTATTCTACTCAGCTGTCTGCCTGTGATCCTAGAATTTCCTTCTGTTTGCAGGCTGAAAAGCATGCTATTGTACATGCATGCTGTATGTTGTTTGTTCATCTAACTGGGGCTTATTTCCACATTTTTGCTGTAATAAAAGTGGTGAATAATGCTAGAATGAACAGGCATGTATAATATGTTTCTGATTTCCTGCTTTGAAATGTTTTGGATACATACCAAGTGATATTACTTGTATTACATAGAGAAATTTCATTTTTATTGTTTTGATGAAACAATATTTATTTTCCTTAATAGCTACACCATTTTACGCCTCTCTCAACAGTGCTCCAATATCATACTTTCTCCATATCATTTTCAATTATGGTGGTTACTATTTTTAATAATAAGTTTCCTGATGTGAAGTGATACCTCACGGTTTCAATTTGTATTTTGCTAAATATAGGTATTGTTGACAAATTTGCATGTTTTTGTGTCACTTGTGCGTTCTTTTTGAAGAATGACTGTTCAAATCTCTTGACCATTAATTACATTAGGTCATTTGTGATGATTGCTGTTGAATTATAGATATATGCTCTTTCATATCATGATTTGCAGATATTTCTCTCCCATATGCTAGATTGCTTTTTTTTGCTCTGAGACTTGTTTCTTTTCACACAGAGAAGTTTACATTCTGGTATAGTGCAGTTTATCTAGTTTGAGTTACATTGCCTATGCTTTAATTTCAGACCCACAAAATCAGTACAGAATTCAGTGTCACAAATGACCCTGTCACATCTTTATAAAATTTAAGCCTCATGAGTCACTTATTCATTTACTGACTGACTCATTAGTTTTAGTCACTAGCCAAATTTCCAGGGTCTGCAATATAATTACAATCTCAATTATGTAAATTGTATAAACACAAGAAGAATTCATTTCCCCCTTCTCCCTTTGCCAACCTATCTTCTCATTGCTTTCTCAGTTCTGGTTCATGTACACTTTGCCCATAGATGCGCTGTACTCTTTCCATCTTGTAGCACGACAGCAGCCATCTTTCCCCCGAAGTTCTAGCTCTTTAAACCGATATATGTGCCATACACTAGCGGTTATATTTCAATGAATTTTGAATGAACATCTGTTATCTATAGTGTCTTGTTTATATCCTGAAATATACTAAGAGCTTAATAAATATCTAATGAATTAATATAGGTATAAAATTAATGTACTAAACCTATCTAAGTATTACTTAAAAAAAGACTGACATCAGTGTGTGGAGAAAGAAAATAATAGCATTCATCTTCTGAAATCCATTGATGATTAAATTTTTAAAATTCCATGTACTTTTGGCAATATTTGGAAATAGTAAGTACTCACATTTGATGGTCACAAGTTCCTGCTTAATAAGAGATTAGACCTTCAGGGCATGGAAATTCCTTAAAATTTATAACACTGATAGTGCATATCTCAAAATAATGACTTTGAAGGTGATTTTTTTTTACAATCTATAATTTAGTTTTATTTTCAAGAATAAAAATAACAACAAATATAACAAAGAGAGAAACAGGGTAACGTACAACAATTAATATGCTACAGATTTTCAAAGCAAGAGTAGCTGATTAACAATGGTTAATATATTATCTATTTTCATCATCAGATTTGTTGCTCAGATCAACAGATATAGTTAGGTCCAATTGGACATAAGATTAAATATTACTGTTTCCTTTCAAGAAACCTTGAATTTTTGTTCTTGTCTCTCTTTTCTTCTCTTATCTTTTTAAAAATTACTTTTAGTAAGAAATGATAGGGCCAGGTATTTGGTTCAGAGGTACAAGTGCCTGTGTGACAAGTGTAAGTTCGTGAGTTCGATCCCTGTACCAAAAGAAAAGAAAATGAAAATGAAATGACAATGTGACAGTTTCAAAACATGTTATTAGTACATTTGCAATAATTGATACAATGCATATTGTTGTCCTCCTGGTAGTTATTTAGAGCACAAGATGCAGACATGATGCTTTTTTCTAATTATTGGTAAAAAAAAAATCTTTTCATTGAACTAAGAGAAAGTAGTTATGTGCATAGTCTCATATTCTATAATCATGTTGGGTTATTCACAGAACTGGTAATATTAGAAGCTGTGGATTTAAGCCTTTTATAGGCTCAACATACTAATCTAGCTTTATTTTTATGCCTTGTGGTTAAACTTTCCTGCAAGGTGGTTAAGGGAAAGTTAAAACACGACCTGTATAACAGAACATGAAACTTTTATATCTCCAAAGGGCAGCCAAAACCCTTCAGGATTTACCCTCAAACCATGTACAGTGCTTTGTAGCACTGTTGTCAGTGTCAGCTGTCTGGATGAGTCATAGCCATTGCATGACTATTTTGCTCTCTGTGAAAGCCCAAGAGAATGTTTTCTCTTTAGGTGACTCTCCTTAGGCACACTATACATGTTCAATCCCTTTCCTCTGTGGCCCCAAAATCTCCTTGAACAGAAAATTTGGGACACCACTGAATTATAGGATGTAACTGCCCAGATTTTCTTTGTCCTGAGTCCTCAAAAGAAAACTAAAAAGGGTATTAAAGGAGAGTAAGAGGCAAGGAAAAATGCCATAGGATTGACCACCTACAATGCTTAGATTTCTAAATTTCTGTGTAAAAATGTGTAACTGCTTTTATCACATTCTGTATGGATTTATTAGAATATTCATGTTTTATGGAAAAATGCCAATTCCAAGTCTAAGTCATTTAGTTTTTAGAAAGACAGTGATGTTAACTTCAAGTACCTATGTTTTAGAGCAATAGTATCATTAAGCTTTTCTTCTGGAGGCTTAAGAATATAAGTTTATAGATCAAAAATCAAAGAAAAAGAAAGGCTACTACAATAGCTAGTATTTTGGCCCTAGACCTTGAGAGTGGTTCTTGTGTTGGGAAGAAATGACTAAATAAATGCTTGAGTATGAAAGCCAGCGTGGTCATCCATGACTGAAGCAAATTTTATTTTTTTCTTTCCGGAAACAGGGTCTTGCTATGTACTACAGATTGACCTTCACCTCACAGTCATCTTCCTGCACCATCTTCCTGAGTGCTGGAAAGTGGCAAATATTGAAGTTTGCTGAAGTCCAAGGAAGAGATTCATATGATGCCAAACTACCAGTGAAGCTTCATAAATATAAAGACTAAAAACTGATCATTAAGTGACAGCTTAATGATGACAAGAGAGGGTGGAGAAGACACACCAGGAAAAGGGGTTGCTACACTATGGTTAGCTTATCAATTTTCCCCCGTGCTATGCAAATCTTCAAATGTCTGGCTATGGATTTTATGCATCTCTATGTAAAAACAGGCCTGGTGAACTTGGCCAATATGTTGCTTATAAGTCCAGACAGTATATATTTTAGGGTCTGTGTTTAGAAATTACTGCTACCATATTCTTTGTTTCATTTTACTCCTTCATTTTGGTTCACAAGCTACACAAAAACAAGACCAAGGATTCACAGCATAGAGTTCATTAACATCAGGGGTTTGACAAGGATTTGAGGTCAGTTCCTTGACATGAGGGCATTCTAGAAAAGTGGCTGATTGCAATGAGAGTCAATCACCTGACACATTTTTCTTTCCTTGGCCTTTGTATAGTCAGAGAAAACAGGTTTCACTAATTAAGCTGGAAAAACAAAACTTGATTTCTCTGGCTGAGAAGATAAAGCAGAGAACTCTTTATGAAGAAGTGTATACAAATTCTTCAAGGTAGTATTTTGATGGCATGCCTCCTCGCTGATTCGAGCCAGTAGAATAATTACTATTAATAACATTACAAATGAGTACATTGTAAGCACTGAAAGGCTACTTTAAGAACTGAATTTAGGAAGTTACGATGCTTTATGGACTCTATAATAAAGAAGTTTTATGGAAGGTAGTTAAGAGACAAATGTGAGGAGAAGTGCAGACTCTTCTAGTGTGTATCATAAAGCATGATGGTCTTTATGCTAGCAGCTTAATTCTACAAGCCTCCTGTGTTTACATTGCACGGCATATCCACCTTGGATATGGCAAGATATGGAACCAAAGACACATGTAGTTGCTTTATTGATGTCCTACTCAATGATTAACATGGTGAACTTGGACAGTCTTATAGGAAGAATGATTAAGATCATTTCTCTGAACACAATGAAGTTTCTGTGTATCTTCTGCAGTAGGGCAGGAGAACCCAAACAGTTTGAAGATGCGGTGGTTGATTCTGTATGTTAGTGCAGCAAGGACACTGTACCCTGATATGTATGTAAAATTTTTACTGTAATTTTTTTCTGGATCAGTCTACCCTAAGGGTGGTACGTGGTGCTGAGGATAAGAATTGCGGTGCCCTGCACCAGACTAAACGTTCCTAAGCAGCCAATTTAGACTGCTCAGCTATCTTATCAGCCCCTATTTCCAGATAGTTTGGGGAGATTGTGTGTTTTTGGTTTCTTTTTTTTTTTTTTTTTTTTAACAGAATTTAACCTTTAAATTAATGAATTCTGAGTGGTTCCTAATCTGGTTGGGCCTTACCTTTTAGTTGAAGGCCTGAAAAAGACTGACTTCACAAACAAGAAAAAATTTTTTACCAGTACCAGCCTTTGGCCTCAAATTGCAAGTCAAACTTTATGGACTGCCACTATATTCTGGTGTTTTTGGACTAGCTTTGGTAACCACATAAGCTCCATATATGTTATACAGATGCATACTCATGTAACCACTTTCTACATACATACACTCAAAGTTCATTTTTCTGTATTTGGAGTTACACACATTGATGAACATGTACATATCTTAGTTTTAATTTTGTGGAGAACTTTGCCCAATGCAGTGTATATGTTCATGTGTGCATGTGTATTTATTGTGATTATTGTCTTTGTATTTTTGAGACAGGATCTACTGTTCAGTTCAGGCTTGACTTGAGTTCACTTTATAGCCCCAGCAAGTCTTGAACATACAGTCATCACCCTGCCTCAGACGTCTGAGTGCTGAGATCATAGGTGTGTGCCACTTCCCCTAGCTGGGGCATCTGGCTAACAACATTGAGTGTGACATATACATGTTAGTGTTTTTTAAAACTTTATTTATTTATATTATGACCAGTTCAGGCTGCCCTGAGGGTGGGGCTGGCGCAGCATATGTTGCCAGGGATCAAGCCACAGTCCCTGCAGTTATCTGAGCTTATCTGAGTTTGCCTGAGCTTACCTAAGTAGGAACTTTAGAAAGCTGAACCATCTCACTGGCCCTACATGTCTCTTTTGGGAATGCAAAGGCGAGCTGGTGGTAAGCAGAATCGCTTAGCAAGAATGAATCAGAATTCTGCCAACATGAGTGTTATATGTAACAGGTAAACAAACAAACAAACAAACAAACAAAAAGTCCAACCACTTCAAACAAGTCTTCAGGCTAAAAGTTATATGAATTGATACTGGACCATCACAAGTTTGATATGATTGAAGGTGGTCCTCATGGATGATAGCTCTGTACTGTGCTCTTTCAATTTAGTGGCAGCAATTTGTTCCTTGATGTGCTGATAGTAGATAACTCTGAAAGCCATCCAATGCACTTATTCTTTAAAAAATTGAGAATTATTATCCATTTTCAACATTTCAAAAATGTTCTTTATAAATGACGTACATGAATCCACTAAATAAGAGATAATTTCATCAAATTCAGTAGGTGCTTATTGAGTAATTCCCATGTAGTCTTACTAGGTAGTTTTTGAGGGTGAATAAGAGACTGTTCTTTAAAGATCCCATCTCATATAATTCATATAAGCTCTGAAGGTCATAGAAGAAAGCTGAGAGAGATAGAGAAGGAGGAAGAGGAAGAGGAGGAGGAAAATAAATGAAGAGGAGGAGGAAGAAGGAAGGAAGGAAGAAAGGGAAGGAAGGAAAGGAAGGAAGGAAGGAAGGAAGGAAGGAAGGAAGGAAGGAAGGAAGGAAGGAAGGACACATGAATAAATAGTTGCCTCCATTACTTTTTGCTCATTGCTAGGACAAAATATCCAATACCCCAAATTAAGGAAGGAAAGATTTATTTAGCTTATAGCTAGTGGAGGTTTTTCAGTCCATACTTGGCTGGTTCCAAGGCAGAAGGCAGTAGTTCATGGAGGCGGAAAACAGTGGAGGGCAGAGGAAGGAGCAGCATTTGCCCCTTCCACAGTGACTGTCAAGGCTGGAGTTCCACCACGAAGGTCAAGCATCTCAGAAGTGGCATGGTTGTGCAACTCAAAACTCTCCCAAGAATGTGGGGCTCTGGATCCTTCCTCATCCCTTCATACACTCATTTTGTGCAGAGTCACTCTGGGGCAGGCCCTCCTGGACCTAGGGTGGGCCTCTCTGCTCTAGCAGGCCTTCCCTGCCCTTCTAGGCTGGCGCCCAAAGGCCCAGGGCATGAAACAGCCAAGGTGACCCAGCCAAATTGATCAATGTATTGATCACTACAATAGTGTACACTAAATGCACAACCATCTTTCTGAGAACAAGGGAAGTTTAATTTTTGTTCCAGTATGACAGTTTCTTTTGTGCAGTGCACAAACAAAATGTGCTCCAAGTGTATGTATCATGATGTGTATATCCACATATCAATGTGACCTCAAACGTGGACACAGAACTCAAGATAGGGACGTTTGCATAAAGATTGGCCAATCAGAATATTGTCAAATAAAGATCTGCCAAACAGCAGGTTGAAAATGAAAAACCTGCAATTAAATCAGCCCTGGGAACACTAGACAGGCAAAAGATGAAATTGAATCCCAGAAATCACGAGAGAAGGAAGATATAGAGATGTGGTGGATCAAAGTACAGGCTGAAATTCTTCCATTTCTTTACAGTCGTGTCTGGAGTTCATTGTGTAGTTTTAAAAAGTAGTTGTTTGGCGGACATCCAAGTGCTTCCATGAAACTTACATTAGAATAAATATTATAAAGGAGGGGGTTACTTTTGTGCCACTTTTTGTTTTCTTTCCAATTGTCACTGTGGTTGGAATTTTAAAGTGCTATTTATCCTGTCTCTTCCGGGTTATAGGTATTATTTTTTAGTGAAAGCAACTAAATTTAAGTAATACTGTTTGTAACATGTAAGGACTTTTTAACTCAGGCTATCTTTTGCACAATCACTTTGTGAAGAAGAAACAGAATCCTGCAACGCTCTGCAGAAACAACAGCAATTTTGTTTGTTGCAACACTGAACTAGACAAAGGCCATTGGTTCTCATTTCTCTTCTAAAACAAACTGTCTTGCTGTGTAAACCATGGGCACAATGACCTCTTTTCTACTTCTGTTCAGCAGGAACTCAAATAATTGTGAAGAAAGGATACTGAATGTCAAAATATATCTGCCTTTGTAGAAATAATATGAGGTGTTATTAATGAAGATCTGCAAATATCCACAGTACTATGCCACTCAACATTTGAAAATAACTTCTGGTAAAATGAAGGGGGCCGTTGCTATGCCTATTACAACCAGCCTCTCCAATGTGCCTGGCATCTCAACACCAAAGTGTGTACAGTACTACCGCAGGAAGGAATCTGATGACACAGCATTTCAGGCCCTGGTTATCAGTGGATTACTTAGTGGTGTGGCTCTGTTCCAAACAGGCATGATTTCATTTGTGCTGAAAACAGAGCCTGTTCTTGTGCCATGTTAGAAATCTTGACTGATGCATGTTGTTTGTTTGACTAGGCGTTGACTTGATTTTAATAATAGTAAGTAAATATAGTACACGTTAACAAATAAATATACTTAAGTACATTTATGTTTTATAAATAACAGATACATAATTTATGGTTCAATTTATATATTATAAATAACTTGATATATAATAAATGTACAAAGGTTTTTCTACTCTTCCCTAAAGTGTATATACTGAAATCTAATACCCAATATGTTGCTAATCAGAGGGGCTTTGAGGAGAGAAGACTGGACTGTGAAAGCAGAGCCCTCATAAACTGCATTACTATTTTTAGTGACTGCCAGAGCTTCGTTTCCCTCTTCTTCATGTGAAGATGTAGCAACAGGCTGCCATCTTGGAAGGAGAGAGCAACCCCAGCAGACACTGAATTTACTGGTACTTTGACCTTGGACTTCCTGCTCTCTATGGCTAAACCACTCAGCCTATGGTATTTGTCATAGCAGCTCTGATAGATAATGATCACACACACACACACACACACACACACACACACACACTCCACACTTAATTTTTCATGAATGATTTGCAGGTGATGGTGTTCGTTAGATTGTGTTTATAAATCTAAGTTGTAAGTGGGAAAAATGGTTCCTTTTGCATAAAACAAACACTCAAGATTACTTTTGGTAAGCTCCCCTTTTAATGTTTCTTACTATCCTAATGTTTCAAACTTGAAGTTGGCAAAGACTAGCTGCTGAGAGTTACAGTGATCATGTTGGTGGTCTTGATCCCAGGAGTTAAAAGTCTTGCAGAAGTATTTTCCCAAAGCAATGTGAATGCATATCTTTCGTTGGCTATTAAGTGTCAATTCACACCTTAGATATGGCAGGGATAGTTTTCTAACTTGCATGCCATTTATAAATGATAGCTTTTATTTCTGATATTACTTGTGTTTTAAATGTTCCTCGTTGTTTTCCAGCCTGCATTGCTGATAATAATGTGTAGTACCATTGCTCTCGGCTCAGGCTGCAGATCACTGAATAAGGTAATTATAGTTTGTTGCTCGATGGTTGGGTGCTTAACTCCTACTACAAGCTGAGTTTTACAAAAACGTTGATTTGTGGTAACAATATATTAGAATGGGCTAAGGTGGGTTCAAAATTTGATCTTAGTATTTGTGAAATAGTATTTTACTTCTTAGTATTATTAGTATTTGAGCTTAGATTTCTAATGAAACTAAAATTTGCAGAATTCTATTTATAAGCATTGTTTAAAAAGTGTGATACTTCAGAGCTCTTCTCTGATTTTAGTATTATTGGCTGCTCAGATAATTATAAAGATGAAAACTGTATTTTGATAATGAAAAATATGATATGTTGAATACAAAATATATTTTGAAGTATGCTTTGTAAATATTCGAAACTCATAACATGCTTTTTTGCAGCAGTTTGGATATGTTGGCAAGCATGACTCTGAATTCTCCTGCATTTCTTTAAATATTTAATGATCTTTTACTGCAAACAAAATTTTAGACATTAGGTAATAGGTTTTGTGCTCCTCAGGGATAGCTGGAATGATTCAGCCTTTATTTTTTTTCCAGTGGATTTTTCCACTGATCAGCTACATAGGAATCTATATGAAATAAGTTGTATACTATATGCAAACAGAATGTATTCATGTAAGTATTTGAGATGTTTGGTGTTTAGAAAGAATAGAATAAATCATAGTATTTGTATTATATGTCCATAAATACATATTGGTTACCATGTAGGTGGCCTATTTTCCAGTAAATCTCAAATAAGTTTGCATAAATGTCTTCAAATGAAGATTCAACCAAAAGGGCAGCAGCATTCATAATACAATAGAATTAGGTCTCATTCCTAGAGGACCAAGATTTCAGATACAATTCAAATTAAGCTTTACTTGATGTTACTTGGTGCCATAGATATTTTAATTTCCAACTCCAAACACTGTCTGCTAGTACAACAGCGTCAAGAAGCAAGCAGCGTCATGGTGCAAGCTCTAATTCTTCAGTATTCCTAAAATGATCAATACTTTGATGGAGTTTTTTTTTTCCGCTGATGTGTAGTGCACTATGTTTTTTGTATAGGAGAAGCATTTGTTTCAATTTTAATTAATTTTAATAAGAAATATCAATATGATGGTTTCACAACACATTGGTAGTACATTTGCAATAATTGACACATTGCATGTTGTCCTCACAATAGTAATACAGAGCACAGTGTGTGGACATGATACATTTTCTAATTAATATTGGTAAGGAAAGAAAAAAATCTTCTCTACAAACTAAGAGGAAGTAGATGTATACATAGTCCAATGTTCCATAATTGCAATGGGTTACTGGTGAAACTGACAATGTTGGAGGTTGTTGATTTGAGCCTCTTATAGTTCATTATACTAATATAGTTCTGCTTTTTATGCCTCGTAATTAAGGTTTTCCACTGGGTGATCGAGGGCAAGTTAAAGCAATACCTATATAACAAAACATTCATCATTTGTATCTTTCAAGGTCAAATCCTCTTAGGATTAACTTTGGAACCATGTACAGGAGAAGCATTTTAAAAGAGATATGTATCTTTGTCTTCTAGGTTTTATCTTCCTTAGCTCTCTGTCACTTCTTCCTTTCTGCCCATGCTGGGGTCACCTGTCACGTAGATCAGTGAGTCACTGATGCAAACTTAGACTGGTATTTGTCTATTGATAACAATATCAAGGGTAATGGGTTGACCACAAAGACACCAAAAGCAGCATAAATGAGAATCTTAAAATATTCTCAACTTTAAAAAAGTATTGATATATCTCTGTCTGCTTATGCAGACTATGATTTTAATGTGCTGTAACTTCTCAGAAATTTTTTTGATTCAGACTACCTGATGAGCTAATAATTCTGTATTTTTTTAAAAAGCATAGAATAATCCAGGATTTATTAGACTGAGTGGACATAGTTTGAATGACTTCAGAGATGATTTTATCATCTAAGTTACACTTTCAGGTTTGTAATACAAAAAGGTGGGTTGAGAAAATTTAAAAAGTATGATTTGAAAGAGATCGTCTAAGAGCAGCTCAAAGAAAATCAGGGGCCATTGAGTGGGAATTTGAGAGAAATAGAATGAAAGAAACTTCAGACTGAAAAAAGACCTTGATGAAGATATACACTGTACCATATTGTAATTTGAAGTTGAAATGTAAAAATGTGAGAAATGGGGTTGCTTTAATAGTATCACTCCTATATTAATTAAATGAATGTGTACACATTACATTTACAAAATTATTTGTTGAAATGTAATTCAGGAAGCTAGATTAAAAAACCTATGAGTTCCTCATTTTTGATATAGGGTATAAAAATAGAGCAACATTTTAGATTTAGAAAAAAATAACTAGGTTTTCATAGAAGACTCATATAATTAATTTCTAAAATGAGACAAGTAGTTATCATTTGGGAATTTTGTGTTATTGTGCAATCTTTATATATCACTATTAGTCTTGCTTGCTTGGCTCAGTGAATGCAATATTTGGTTTTCATTTCTTGATTTTACTTATCTCAGTGGTTGACGGGAGTTTTTAGGGCTCAGGGAATTTCCTACGAAGATTCTGATTCTCTGTGGCACAAACTGCTATGCAGATTTTATGGCTTATTCATTATGTGACATTTTTTGTGAGAAGCTTACCATCAAGTTCTCAGAACCATCTATGTGTCCCTTGCAAAATCCTACTTTGTGATATTGTGCAGTTATCACTAGGTTGTCCATGTTGACATAATGAATTCATTTCATTGTTCAAGTTCCTGCTTTTGTAAGTTTATTAAGCCATTTAAGAAAGATATCTTGTGTGTTCCCAGTCTTTTGGGACATAGATTTAACCTTGACTCATTGAATTCCACCAAATAAACTTACCTAAGATTGTTGTCTATCAGAAATTCTGAATAAATTACTGTAGGCATCAAGCACACACTGTACTCTGTAGAACGATTGTGAGGACAATATGTAATACGTGAACTTTCAAAAAAAAAGAAAGGGGAAAAGAAAAAAAAAAGTAATGTTGATTTAAAAGGGTTAATGTTTAATTGTTTGATCAATCCTATATACCTATAGGTATTAATCTAAACTGATCTGATGATGAAAATATGTAATATATCCATTGTTAAATTTAAACAATAAAAATATTAAATTAAAAAAAAAGAAACTGTATTAGATATGTTTGTGAGAAGATTCTTCAGATAGTTCATGCTATGGACAATCGCTGACCTAAAACATTGTGTAGCTTCACATTTTAATTAGTCATGGTAAATTGGCAGTAACTTAAAAATTGTCATAAAAATGCCTTTCAGTCTGATCAGACTGGACTGTGAAGATAAAGGGAAAAAGAATGAGCTGGGCTATTATTTACATGGTTTTATTGCTCACATCAGTACACAGCATCTCCAGATTCATGCTGAAGTTCAGGTAATGGAGGAGCTATATCATTCTTAATAAATTTCATCCAAATAACATAAATATAGGATACAGAAATCTGACTTTTTTTTTAAAAAAAGGTTAACTAAAGATGTAATTGGGTCATGCTTATAATTTATGATAGATTCATCACTAAAACATAAACTTCCTTATCCTACTGTGGAGAATCTGGTCAGTTACCAAAATAGGTTATTATCACAGCCTCTGTGACTATTTAATATTTTAGCATAACCATTTTAAATTCTTATGTTTATGATTTTCCTAAAATATGAATACAAAACTTAAGGTTGCTAGTTTCAGTATAAATTTCCTGTCTTCCAGCTCATATGTTTATTTTTGAAATTTAATTAACAAGGACTCTTGCTCTTAGAGGGTATCTTTTCTTCCACTTCACTCTATTTCCATTTCCCTTGATTTTTAAATCAAGATTCAAAGCAAGTCTTACTCATTGACAAGCTAAATAAACTGTGCAAAGAATCTGCTTTCTAATTAGCTGTAAGATATAATTAGTACATTTTCTGGGCAAGTAAGATTTGGATTTACCAGATGCCAGCATATGACACTGAGCAATATTAGTGGTAAGAAGAAAGAGGTGTGGAGAGAGAGGAAGGAGGGTAAAAAAAGGTATTTTGTTTTCAGGAATCAGGCTGTTAGGGTTTAAGTGTGAACATTTTTGACTACTTAGTCATTATACTATGAAATAAGTTATAGCTTCAATTTTCAATATGCATGTCTACCAGACCAAAAGGAAACACAGAGGGTTCTGCATCGATGATCATGCATTATGGCAATTAGTCCATGAAGTACAAAGCTGCCACAGACATAAAGTATCTTAGCTAAAAATTAGAATCTTGGATATAAGTCAAATTTCAATTTTAACAAAAGGCTTCCACATTTGCGTAGCACTAAGGCACCAGGGACCCAGGTTAAAATTTTATTATTTCTTAACAGGAAAGCAGACTATTAAATAGTTTAATTCCACCTCACTTGTATAAGTTCCAGTTTATCTAATCCACTTGCCGATGCATATATATGATCCAAATGAAGATCTAAGGGACTTTGGAGTTACTTTTAAAATCTAAAAATAGGAGACAGCATATTAGATTTCATTCTAAAATAAAAATATATTCCTTACAAATAGAGCATAAAGTTTCATAAATCCTCTGGGAAATCTCCTGTGAACAGAGATGTGACATAAAGAGGAGTATTGCAATTTTATGTGATATGAGTCCTGGAAGTTCTTTCAAGAATTTTGTTCTTTATTTGTTACCACAAATCGCAAGTAATAGTTACTATGAATGCTTTAAAAGAATGTAGAGTTGCCTCACAGTGAAGTAGAAGAATAAAATATTTTTCATGAATATTATTAATTCTTGCTCTATTAGGATTGAATTTATGAGAATAATCTGTTTAATTCACAACACTTAATCAATAGAATTTAAGAGCCAATTTATATAGATAATTGTAATTTCAACATCTTCATAGTCAAATCAGGTTTATGCAAATTGTAAAATTTAAAAATAGCAACATAAGAAATAGTTGAAAGAACTCATAGTGTTCATATTGAAGAAGAGGAGATTCAAGGCTATAGTAGCTTTCTTTCACTATTTAAAAGCCTTTCATACCGAAAAGAAATCAAAGGTAAGTCCAAGAACACTGATGCAAGATAGAGAAGAACTCCAAGTCACAAGAAACTGTTTAGCCTAACTGATGTCAGGTAAGACATAAACTCCTGGAGGTTGTTTGCCTGATTTCTCCATTAACTTCATCTGTGGCCTTGAGAAAGTGGCTCTGCCTCATTATAGCTCTTGTATGTAACTACAAAATGGGGTCGAAGTGTCGCTAGGTGGGCCTTTGTGAAGATTCAAGTAGTTAATGCTTGGTAATTTTTGGAACATGGGAATAGCACCTTGTTCAACTCTCAGTGTAATAGTCAGCCTCTCATTGCTAGGACAGAGTACCTGACACCGCAAGACTACAGAAGACACTTAGTTAACTCACGCTTTCAGAGGTTTTGGTCCATGGCCTGTTGGCCAGTAGGCAAAAAAAAAAAGTCATGGTAGAAGATTATAGGGCTTGGGATGACACTCAACTGTGACACCACAAGAGACAGAAAGAGACAGCGAGGATGAGACAACAAGGAGGCCGCCCGGGGTGGCTATAGGCACTGTGTTTGCATCCTTACAATCCACGTCCTCCACTGATGACTCATCCTCTAAGACCCATTCAGATAGGAACTGAGCATTGTGTTAGCCCACTGAAGAAGACTGTGCTTGCTCAGTCAAATAAGCTGTCCAACAGTCTCTCAAAACTAGGAGCTGTTACTGAATTTTATTGCTATGGGATTGAGTGCAAATTATTTTAGAAATCAGAAAACGTCACAACATAGATTTTAAAGAGTGGGTCAGATGTTACTTTCCACTTCATACAGTTCTCCGTGTCCCATTATGCAGTGGATAGGCCTTGAATGGTGCTGTATAACATGATATATTAAGTTCTTTCACTGCAGACCTGTGCGTTTGTCCTTATGGGATGAGAGTCTGCAGGTGTAAATGATCAAGTGATGTGAGGCTGGTCATAGGTGGCTCTTCCCTCAATAAACTTACTTTCTTTAGAAATGGACAGAAGTTTGGACAAAGACTATGTGGGGGCATCACCCAGTACATACAGAGAGAAACAAGAAGGAAGCATCTGAGGGGGAAGGTGGATGGGAGATGGAGTTGCACACCAACCGTCCAACATTCAGAAGAGGCAAAGAAAAATTCTCTCCTGCGTGCTTCAGAGTGAGCTCTGTTTACCTGATTCCCAAGTTTCAAATTTCTAGCTCTCTGGAATAGCAACAAGAAATAACTCTGTGCCACGTCATTTGGTGTAATTTGTCATAGCAATCCTGGAAATTTAAGGCAAGGATGACGAGTGAACTCCTTTTCGCTGGATGTGTGCAGTGAATTTGATAAGATCCATTAGTTGGGTGCGTTTGGGGAAGAAAGTAGACTACACTGGACTGGAATGTAGACTGCAACTAGTAAATGTAATGCATTTTTACTAAACACCCATAATTCGACATACACTGAAGTAATTGGATCTTCCCTTAATTATTTTGTAGTTTTAATGAACTCTAAGGCCTTTTTAAGCTTTTAGCTCTCTCAAATCCTTTATTTGGTGAAAAAGTACTTTACATGTTACATGTGGAAAATCAAACTGCTTATCAAATTACAGGTAAATATTATAAAAATATAATATAATACATAGAAAGATCTATAGGATTTAGTTTATTCTGCCAATATAGAATTTTTGACCATTTTAAAAATTACTCATGTAATCTAGAGAGAAGACATTTGTCGGAAAGAGAGTTGACTATAATTTTTCCCAGTTTGTGACTTTGCTCTCTACTTTGTTGGAGATATGTTGTGAAGAGCAGAAACTGTTAAAAAAGATTAGATCCCAGTTGTTCATTCTTTGAAGTATTTGCCATGCATTCTGGTTCTTTTTTATGAACTCTCTACCTACCACCATGAATTTAACACTTCTACCTACATTTTCCTCTAAAAGATATAGTGTTTCTGTTTTAATATTTAAATCTTTGATCCATTTTGATTGAATAGTTTTTAGCCGTTACCATGTGGAAAGCCACTTATTCAAGCACCATTTACTAAAGAAGCTATCTCTTCTTCCAGTGAGCATATTTGGCCCCTTTATCAAAGATAAGGTGGCTGAGTGTATTAACTGTTGTGTTATCTTCTAATCTGTTCCTCTGATCCTCAGGTCTGTCTCTATGCTAGTGCCATGCTGATTATATCACAGTAGCTTTCTAGCATAATTTGAAGCCAGGGCTTGTAACACCTTTTGCCTTTTCTTTGTTTTCCAGGATTGCTTTTGATATTGTGGGTTACTTTTGGTTCCAAATGAATTTGAGGTAAGCTTTCTTTAGTTCTGCGAGAAATGCTAATGGTATTTTAATCAGGACTGCATTGCATGTGTATAACAGTTTTGAAAGTATAATCAATTTCACAATGCTGCTTCTACCTATCTGGGAGCATGGTATATTGTTCCATTTTCTCAAATCCACTTTAGCCTCTTTTTATAAAATCAAGCTCTTCAAATTCAAAGACCCTATTCAAAAGTGAATATATATGACTATATACTTCTCAGAGGAAGAGCTACGAATGGCAACATGAAAAAAATGTTCAACATCATTGGTTATTTGAGAAATGCAAATTAAAACATCACTGAGGTTCTATTTCACCAAAGAAAAAATGGCGAATGTCAAGAAGTCTGCCGAAAATAAATGCTGGAGAAGCAATGAAGTAAAAGGAACACTTCTGCATTGTTGGTGGAAGTGCAGACTAGTACAATCACCGTGGAAATCTGTGTGGCGGTTCCTTCAAGAGCTAGCAGTGGAGATTTCATTCAAGCCAGCTATTTCCTTTCTGGGTATTTTCCTAGGAGACCTGAAAACCTCATTCCACACCAATATATGTGCACCCATGTTTATAGCAGCTCAATTTCCAGCTAAACCATAGAAACAACTCAGATGTCCATCTACTGAAGAATGTATAAAGAAGATATGGTACTTTGCATAATGGAGTATTATTCTGCTACAAAACAAATAAACAAGTCTTTTGTAAGTAAATGGATACAACCAGAGATCATATTCCTAAGTGAAATAAATCAGGCCTGCATTTGCAAACATGATATTGTCTCCTTAGTGTGAGAATCTGATAGAGAGAATGGAATCTGAAGGGAGCAATACATACTGGGAAAAGAGAAAGAAGTTATTCAAGAGGAAGTGTTACCAAGTTAAGAAGAAAGATACAGTGGAATAGGGGAAGAAGATCTATCTATATATCTAAGCAGGATGTTTAGAACAACTGTACATGCATTTCTGCTGGTCTATGGAAAGAAGCAGCAAATGTTTTAATTTGGTTTCTTTTTTCAGTTGGTTGTACTTTTTCTCATCTTATTTTTTTCTTTCTTTTCTTTTCTTTTCTTTTTCTTTTTCTTTTTTCTTTTTTATTTACTACAGGATCTACTGTCACTAACTATATTGGAATCCTAGTGATTCATCTGTGTTCAACCATCTAAGAGCTGGGATTGCAGGTACACTACACCACATCCAGTCTCAATCACCTTCTCAGCACACGCCAGAGGCAGGGCTGGCATAGCATGCTGGGGATCGAACTCCCACCACTTTGTCTGCCTAAGGAAACTTTTAATCCACTGTGCTATTTCTTGTACATTTCTTTCTTCTTCAATTTTTTATGCATATGACTGGTAATATGTATAACTGCTTGGAAGACAATGATATGTATTACAACAAATACTGTGGAATTCACATTAGCTTGTTATATAAAGTTTGTATCACCTGTAATTTTTTCTGTTTTAATTCTTATTTGTAGTCTTTAAAAATGAATTTTAAATTAATTTTTGATCATACAATAGAATTTTCAATTACTAAAAATACACATAAATATTTAATTGTTACATATCAATGAAATTGCTTTCTGATGCAAAAATAGTGCATTTCAATATTTAAGATAACATCTGCAGATATTAAATGATGCTTAAATTGTGTGCATAGCTTATACTTATGCAAATTGTTGCTGTTTATCTTTGCATAAATACCTGTCTTCCAGATCAGTTAACTGGACAATGTTACATACCATAATTAAGAAAGTTTAGATTTAAATTTTAGGAACCTAATAATTATGGATGAGGGATAAGCCATGGTTTAACTCTTTTGAAATGTCATTATATCTTTCAGTATTTTTCATGATAATTTTGGACTATACACATCGAAAAATGGAATCAATTTTAGTGGACCAATCACTAAGATTCCACAATCATAAACACTGTAAAATATTTAATAGTCATTTTAATGACTCAGATCCTTCATCTAATGACCAAATACATTTAAGTAAATTTAGTAATATTCACATATTCTCACATGTAGAACAATGAGTAGTTCATGATGGACTTAATATATAGAATTAATAATATCACTGCTCAACAGCACAGGTAAAATTTTAATTTTCTATTTAATTTTATTTTACTTTTGCCTTTCCATACTACATTCTAGAAAGGTACTATTGCTACTATTACATTCAAACTTCACAATTCTCACACCTGCAAGATAAAACATAGTCTTTAGTCATACAAAATAGGTGAAAAGATAGCAGAACTTTAATAGGATCATTCCTTTAAAATTTCCTCTTTTCTTCAAAAATTGCTCATTAACTTAAAATATGCACATGTTTATTTAAGACTGTTAGATTGAACATTTTCCTCCATCATGAAAGATCGTCTGGCATGCTGCGTAGTTTTCCATTGTGTGAGCCGCTCCTGGTTTGGCCATTCACCCATTGCTGGCTGCTAATGATCCCTTCTACTCATGACTATTACACAGAACTGTACTGCGAGTGTCTCTGCATAGGTTTTTCACTGCACCTCTGATTACTTCCTTAAGATCCACTCTTGGAAGTGTAATTAGAGGGTCAATGACTATTGATAAAGCTTCTAAAGCCTAATACTGAATTCCTTTCCAGAAGGGTTATAATGCTTTATTCTTTAACTACCATACATAAATCCTCAATAGTAATAGATCTTATTTTTAGTAAATCTAATCTAAAAGGAAAACCAAATGCTTTTTTATGTTTTGTTCTCAATTTAAAATACTACTAGTGAAACATAGCACGTTTTCTTATGTAAACAAAGCATTAGTATTTATATCATGTTCTCTTTTTTAATAACTCAGCTGTTTTTCTCTTTTATAAATTGTTGGTTTATAAATAACATTCAGCTAATAAAGATGTGGATTTCACTTAAAGAGCTTTTCAGTATAAAGTTCTATTTTATTTACAAATCATTCAATCACCACTCGTCGGTCATAGTATTTGTTCATATAATTTTTTATAAGACATGCCTTATTAATTTTCCAACACAAGTAGAGACTAAAATTGCTACTTTATTTATTTATGTATTCATTGGATACAGGGTCTCACTATGCAGTTCAGATTTGTAGTGACCTTCCTATCACGGCTTCTTCAGAGAGGGGATTACAGGCATGCACCACCTTAGTGGGTTTCAGGGCCAGAAGCTCATTTTGTATTAGAGATCAAACTCAGGCCTTGCACCTGCCAGGCAGATACTTAGACTGTTGAACTATCTCCCCAGCCCTAAAGTTGTCACTTTAATAGCTATCCCTTAGCTTAGAGGTGTCAGCTGAGTCTCAATCAGCTTATCTCCTCTCAGAAATCTTGGTTTAGTCAGCAAGCCCATTGATCTGAAAATAGGGATTGGTCCAGAAAAGAGAATCCTCATACGCTACTGTAAACTCTAGTTCCCTGATGTGTTGTGCCACTAATCTGCCTCATCCTGTCTTAAGGAAGCCGCTGCCTTCTCTGTAGAGGTCTTGCTGCATGGGTGTGACACCATCAGTTATAGCAGCTATTTAGCTACAAGAGTGAGCCAGTCCAGAGAGGAAGCTGGAACTGGGAGAGCAAGAGTATGAGACAGGGCCTGAGTGGTCACACCCAAAGTCATCTTGCTGACAGATTTCCAGACCTATGAGCAAATAAATGCTTCAGAGTCTTACCTTGGCTTGGATTTCCCAAATGACAGGAGTATTACTTACTAAATTCAGTTTTCCTTATCTCCATATGGATGTATTCCCTCCATATTGGTCATGATAAAGAAGTTGTGCCTTCACATATGTTGCTTGAAATATTTCTCCCAGTTGTGACTTATAAAACTTTAATGTTCTTAAATTTCTATTTAACATCTTACCTCTTCTATGGAGTCATCGACAGATATGTGGTCTATTCCTAATAAATGCAGAAGTTTAAATGAAAATACTACAGTAAAAGACACATTATCATTAATTCTCAAAATATGTTGAGCATTTATCATTCTTGGCATTTTCTGAAGCAATTCTGGAAATCTTCTTTTTCTGAGTGTCTTAATGAAGTATTAAATATATGTCAAATGCAGCTGCCAGTTGCCATCCAAAGTAGAGCCAGGCTTGCAGAGCCAGGATGGTGTGATGTCAGCCAACTTATTTACCATATTGAGCACTCTGTGACTTCTGGCACTTCCTGAAAACCAAAGATGACTATAAAAGGTAAATACCTTGCATCTGTTTAGAAAATAAAGACAAATATGACAGAAAAATTGAAGTCACAAAGAAAATTTGTAGATCTGCTTAAGGAAGTAAAAAAAAAAAAAAGGCCAGTAGTATAGCTCAGTAGACTAAGTGCTTGCTTAGGTAAGTGCAGGGTCCAGTGTTTGATCCCTGGCACAATAGGCCATACTGGCCCAGTCTCCTGGGTACACTGAGCCAGTAAGGGGCATGGTGATGTACATCTGTAATCCCAGCACTGGGAGGTGGAAATCAGCTGGATCACTAGGAGTCCAAGCTGCTTAGTGAGACTCTGCACATGCATACACACACAGACACACACAGACACAAATACACACATAGACACACACACACACACAAAAAGTAGCAAAAATAGGGTAATAAATATGTTCAAGTGAGAGAAAATACTTTCAGGGCAAGCAATTGTAATGTGTCTCTTATTATAATAAATTTGGAAATTTTAATTATTTGTCATCTTTTTCATATTGTGGCCTAAACTCCAGCAAGAAATATTAGATATATTTGCTATTGTAGTGTCCATTATCTTTATTGATTAATTGATAGATTCATGCATTCATTTATTCAATATTTGTTCTTTGTACTCTAAATCCAAAACATACAAATGTTATCTCATGTAGCCTGTGCTGTGTTCTGGTTCTTGTATAGTACTGTTCTTCCAAAACAGTCATTGTAACTTTTAAAAATATATCTCATATAAGGATGGGAAGCATATGACTTATGTTTTATTTTCTAATAGTAAATTGCTTTAGCTTTCAGAAATTTTCTTTGTTAAGAACATTGCTTTTTAAGCCTATGGCATTTGGCCCAGTCTCTTACTCTCAATTAATACTTTTTTTTTGTTGTTGTTAACCAACCATTTACTTGAGAGAGAGTATAACAGTAACTGAGTTTACATTGGGAGCAATACACTTCAAAAAAATGAGAATGACATGCATTCCAAGCATAGTTTTAGTGTTGTATGGTGCTATTATCAGTGTTATGAACCTTTTGAAGGTTCTTAGGACCAGTATCTTATTCCTCCTGTGTACATAAGTGCATGGTTTTGCTCCTGATATATTTCTTCTTTTATCTGCTTCCAGTCACTTCATTGTTTAATTCATAACACATTCAGCTGTGTTAGGCTCTTAAATTTTAAATTCTTCTTTAGAGTTCTTATATTAGGGAGACTATAAGATATTTACACATGTAGCTCTGGTTTATTTCACTAATGAGTATATGTTCAATATGCATCCATTTATATATGAAGTCTTCCAACTTATCATTCTTTATAGCTGAGTAATATTCCTTGAATTTCCAAATGTCTGCATAAAATTTGTGTAACTGCTTATATCACATTCTATGGAGAGTTATTAGAATATCAATGATTGTCAGAAAATATCAATTCCAAGCTAAGTCAAAAATGTTTGATATTCAGAAAGCCAGGGATGATAAGCTCAATTACCTATGTTATAAAGTAATAGTATCACGAAGTTTTTCCGCTGGAGGTTCGAGAATGTAAGTTAACAGACCAAAAATTGGAGAAAAAGAAGGACTATAAGGATATCCATAATTTTGGCCCTAGCCCTTCAAGGTCAGCAAGGACTTAGGACATAAGAGAACCTGTGCTATAACATCCTATAACTCAGAGGTGTCCCAAATTTTCTGGTCAAGGAGATTATGGGACCTCAGAGAAAAGGGATTCATGAACCATAGTGTGTCTAAGAAGAGTCACCCACAGAAAAACATTCTCTCAGGCTTTCACAGAAAGCAAACTGGCCAAGCCATGGCAGTGACTCATCTTGAAGGCTGACACTAACAGCAGTTCTACAAAGCTCTGTACATGGTTCCCAAGTTAATCCTGAGGGGATTTGAGTTTGGAAGATACAAAAAATCAATGTTTCCTTGTACAGGTCTTGCTTTAACTTGCCCTTGATCACCCAGCAAAAAAGCTTAATTATAAAGTATGAAACTCCGAGCTACATTGTGTGATGAGCTGTAGGAGGCTTGGATCAATAGCTTCCAACATTGCCAGTTTCACTGGTGGCCCACTGCAATTGTGTAACATTGGACTATGTATGTATCTGCTTCTTAGTTCAAAGAGAAGAATTTTTTTTCTTTCCTTACCAATATCAATTGGAAGGTAGGTCATGCCCACACCCTGTACTCTGTATAACTATTGTAAGGACAATATGCAGTGTGTCAACTATTAAAAAATAATGTTTATTAAAAGTGTTAATGATTGCTTGATTAATCTTATATACCTATATACATTAATCTAAAGTGGTCTGATGATGGAAATATGTAATATAACCATTGTTAAATTTTTCTGGATTTGAAATTCTGTACTATATGTACTCTTACTTGTTACTGTTTTTCTATCTTTGTTTCTGCTATTTTTAGTCTTTAAAATTTTTTGAAAAATAACATCTCTTTTTAAGGGTTACCTAAACAGCTCATTGGAATAAAGTAAATTCAAGCAGGGGCAGGAGCTAGGGCTTCCATCCCCAGGCCTGCCCACCAGCCCCGGCCCCAGTCCAACCTGAGAAGGCAATTGAGACTGGGTCTGGTGGTTCGTATCTGTAATCCCAGCACTTGGGAAGCTGCAAATAGGAGGATCACTATGAGTCTGATCTACTAATGAGACCCTGGAGACCCTGTAGACCCTGTACTAAATACATTAAAAAAGAAGCCCTGGAGTCTTTACTTCGTTGTTATGGCCCACTACTCCTCCACTGTAAACCATCCCTTCATCCCTACTCATTATTTATTTATTTATTTATTTATTTATTTATTTATTTATTTATTTTTATTGTTTAAATTTAACACGGGTTATATTACATATTTTCATCATCAGATCAGTTTAGATTAATACATATAGGTATATAAGATTGATCAAACAATTAAACATTAACCCTTCTAAATCAACATTACTTTTTTTTTCTTTTCCCCTTTCTTTTCTTTGAAAGTTGACATATTGCATATTGTCCTCACAATTGTTCTACAGAGTACAGTGTGTGGGCATGACCCACCTCCCTATTGATGTTGCTTAGAAAAAAAAAAAGGAAAAGAATATACTTCTCTTTGGACTAAGAGGAAGCAGATACATATACAGTCAAATGTTCTGCAATTGCAGTGGGCCACAAGTGAAGCTTTTGATGTTGGAGGCTATTGAATCTAAGCCTCCTAAAGCTCATCTCACCAATCTAGCTCTGTGTTTCATGCATTGTAATTAAGCATTTTTTTTTTCCTGCTGGGTGGTCAAGGGCAAGTTGAAGCAAGACCTACTAATTCTTTGTGAGTCTTCTGGCCACAATTACAGCTGCAGACCTGACCTCCTCAGCATCGGAATTCCAGATGCATCCTACCCAACATTTTTAATGGGGTGTCTAATAAACATGAAACTTGGATTCTCATCTTCCTCACCCCAAATTCACCCTTTCCTCATTTTCTTTATTTGTTACTTTTCTTTCATTGCTGAGACAAAATACTTGGATGTCAAAAATTAAAGAAGGAAAGGTTTATTAGCGCACATTTTGTGGAGGATTCAGTTCATATTCCACTGGTTGCAAGCCAGACTGGCATGGCACAGGGGCAACAGCTCAGGCAGCAGAAGACAGCAAAAGCAGCAAGAACAAAAGGAGAGGCAACAAGGCTCTTTTCCTCTTCTACATTGTAACCAGGCTAGGACCACATTCCAGATCCTTCCTCTTGCACAGGCAAGGATGTTTACAAAGTGAGCACCCTAGCCCCTTGCTGAATTAAACTTCTTTTTTTTAATTTCATCTATTTGATACATGGTCTTACTACACAGCTAAGATTCATAGTCATCCTTCTGTTTTCAGTCTCCCCAGCGCTGGGATTACAGGTGCATTCCACCATGCCTGGACTCATTTGCCAGCTGAGAGAACTCAGTTTGATACAATGTAGTGACCATTATACTATCTCAGCAAATGCTAAATTCTACTACCAATCAGATACTCAGATCCAAAGTGGAGGTGTGTCTGTATCTGCCTGTCTCTGTCTCTGTCTGTCTCTGTCTCTGTCTCTGTCTGCCTCTCTGCCTCTCTGCCTCTCCCCGACTTCTGTTGCTCTGTGATACATACAAGGAGCAAGGCATGAAGTAATATTGACTTTCTCTGCCAATTATGTTAGCTGCTACATCACAATGATAATTCAGTCCTGGACTGAGACCATGGTGCTCTATATGTTTTCTGCTCAATTCTTAATACCTATCACCTTTTCTTCTAGTCACAGGTCAAAGATGTTCCTTAAAAAATCCGGTCAAATTATCTTTCAGGTCAGTCTTAACCACTGTCTGTTACACTGATAACTTTCAAGCCCTATCTCATCTAAACGATCCTAACATGGCCTCATAGTGCCTTCTGACCTCACTTCCTTGCCTCTTCCTCACTGGCTTGTTTCCAGCTGTCCTCCTGCACATCCTTGGACAGGTGAAACGTGAACTTGTAGTGGTCATCTGCTATGAGGGGGAATTTTCCCTGACACTGGAATGGCTCACTCTGATTGCATTGAGTTTTCAGGAGAAGAATCAGCCACTTGAATATTTACATTCTTCCTTGAATGAAACAGCAAGTCCTCTGCCTCAGATCTGTGTAGAAAGCTTCCTGCATTTATGACGTTCACTCCAATGGTTTGGGCTTGGGGTTTTTAATTTTATGAAGGTGTGAAAATACACCAATATAAATATTCTGCTTTTCATCTTTGATGCAGGGAAAACTAAATCCAATAAATTACCTGAGATATCAACACTTTATTATAAGAGGGGCTTTGTGTTATAAGATTTTGTTTAGCGGCCAGTTAAAGGTAATTTTCTGAGCATATTCAAGTCATGCAAAGCCCCGTTATAAGTTTGATAGTTTAGGTGTGTTAATGTACTTTTGACTAAATGGCATTTTCAATTTACAATGGGCTTGTCAGAATATAAGCCCACAGTACATTGAACAGCAATTGTATTCTGCCTTATTCTTCTTGGCAGTTATCACTGCCTGGAGGATATATTTAAATTTAAAAAATTATATTTCCCTATAGAAATATAAACTCCCTAAGAATAGAGTTTATAATGGTTCTTTTCTGTGTCGATTTGGCTAAGCTATAGTACTCAAATATTAATAAAACAAGAATGTAGGTGTCTGTATGAAGATATTTTGTTGCTATTTTTAACAACTCTAATTGATTTTAAGTAAAGGAGACCATGCACATTAGTCTATGTGGATCTCATTTAATAAACTGTAAGCTCCAAGAGCAAAATGAAAAATTCTCTGAGGCTAGGGAATTTTACCTGTGGACTTTGGTTTCAGCTTCTTTAGAACCAGAAGCTTGCCCTTGACTGTATTGAAGACATCTCAAGGCAAATTTCAAAATTAGGAATTCTTCTAAGGATAAGCTTTTTTTTTTTTTTTTCAGCTTCTTCTTGTTTAGAAGAAGAAGCTACCGCATCTTGCCTCTAGTGCTGAGGAAGATTCTGCACTTGCTGAGCCCATTTGGTGATTTAGCTTGACTAAGTCTATAGACATGTACCACCTCATTCTTGATCTAACCTCCTATCAATCAAGAATCTCACTGCTTCAGGGCAAGAATAGCCACCCTGCTAAATTGGTCAAATTGTAAATTAGTTCATTTTTCCTCATTTTTATGGGCTTTTCTCATAATCTTCATAGGGATGGGGGAGTTCTGTCAATCCAGTAATTTGGGGTCTGGATTTAGATCTTTCATTCCCCATCTACAACACTACCATAAATAAATTATATTCACAGAAGTTTATGTACTTAATTAAACTTCTCTCTCTGCTCTCCTCTCCTCTCCTCTCTCTCTCTCTCTCTCTCTCTCTCTCTCTCTCTCTCTCTCTCTCTCTCCTTCTCTCTCTCTCTCTCTCTCTCCCACCCCCTCTCTCTCATTTTATGGACTGTGCTTCTCTGGTGGGTCCCTGGCTGATACAATGACTATGACGGTTGTTTCCGTTTGCCCCTCTGGATTCTTTTGCCACTTTATTGCAGCATGAATCTCTACTTATACAGACATTGGTCCCCTTCTGCCATTGAGGCAGGTGTAGCTATTGGGAGGCTGTTTCAGCCAATGCTGAGGCAGCAGAGGATATTCTGTCATCAAGTTTACTTCCAGTTAGTTAATGCAAATTGATGGAACCCTCTCCTGAAGGCTACTCTTGTCAGTCCCTTTTCTGCATGTACCACCTCTGAATTCCAAGTATAGCTCTCTCTCATTGAGCAGTTAACTTTTTTTTCTGAAGTTGGATTATTGTATTGTCCTTTGTTGTTTTCCTTAAAACCTAAGTGGTCTTTGTTATACTCTCTTCATTTATTGTATTTAAGTGTGTTGCATAGTTTCCTATGGGACAAGACAAGAAGGATTTTATTGTCTTTCCTTTTTCTCCATCTATATCATATACAGTGTTGAAACTCCAGACATATTGGATGAATGGATGACCGAAAGGACATGTAGGTAGCATGTTGGTGTACTGTGCTAGTGAACAAATACTGCCTGCTTAGGTTCTCAGAACCCACGTCAAGCGTGTGTGTACCTCCCATTTGTCTTTGAGTCAAACCATTGAGACCTAGAGAAAACATTGCCAATCTTTTTAAACAATAACACGGATATTTCTTCTCTTAATTTTTGACTGAACAGAGTTGACCTGCAACATATGGTAGTACTTAGCCAGGCCCAATCTTGCATTGATTGTTTTTGTTTACAGTGGCTTTGCTTCTAGGACCACTATAAGTGTCTTGAGGGCAATAACAGGTTTCCATCCATTTATTTTATGAAACCTGAACAATGTTGATTGTTTATTCCACAATAGCTTAGACTAACAGCCTTGAATATTTCTTGTTAGGACATGGAATCATTGGAATTTTTGCTAATGATTATGTCAGAGTAGTTACTCCATTTCTCATGTCAGAATTTAAAACTTTATATGGATATTTAACATAAGGACTAAATTTTATCTTAACACTGTAACCTGTGATTTCTCATCCTTTCATAATAATTAAACAATAAAAAGGAAGGAAATAATAAAACTTCACCCATGACATTGAGTAGCAGCAAGGAAAGATTTCATTATCTCTCCTTTTGCTATGTAAGTTATTGTCTTATGAAGCAGGAAGCTATATGGCTTGAAGATGCTATATGAGTTCTCTGATTTGAACTGTGGCACTAAATTTTGGTGTATCCCACAGAAATCATTAAACCTTTATTTTCTTTTTCTTACACCAACTCATTTGGAGAAGATCCGTAGCACTCAAAGAAAGAATACATCATTAAGAAATCCAGACTACACTGAGTTAATAAATTTTTTAAATTAAACATTTAATAAAACTAAAGCCTTCTGGTATAGCATTAAAGTAGTAGCATCCAAACTTACTAAATAGGGCTGGCCAGATAGCTCATCAGATTAAAGTGCCTGCTCAGGCAGGCTCAGGGACTGAAAAAGCAATTGAGACTGGATGTGGTGATGAGCACCTGTAATCTCATTGCTTGGGAGGCTGAAAACAGGATAATCACTATGAGCCCAGTCTGTGTACTGAGAACCTGTAGACCCTGTAGACCTTATCCTAAATACATAAAAAAGAGAGAAGAATTTAATAGTTAAACATATAGGCAGTCTTAATTTATGTATCCACAATTCTGTGATCACCTAACCCTAGAATAAAATGCTGTGCCTCCTTGCAGGCCTAATCCCTCCCCCCCCCTGTGAATAATAGAATCTCCCCAGGTCATCAGGAGGACTTAATGCTCTAAGCTGAGTTCAGCTGCACCATGTACCGTGCTGAGGAGAGCAAATGTGTTTTGTCAATTAGCTAGTTATTGCCTCTTTCTTTTAAAAAGATCAACTTGCTCTGATTAGAAAAACAGAGAAAAAGAACTTTAACAGCAAGAGAACACTAAAACCAATATCGTGGAAGACCACATGGAAAGCATTAGAATGCACTATGGATTGTCTGTCCTGAAGAAATGGTCATTATGACAAAAAGATGGACCTGTATTTCCTCAAGTTGAGTGATCTTATCATTCTTGGGTAATGAAGGGGTAAGTGGCACTAGTGTTAAATTTTGAAAGCATTCGGACCTGAGGGACTTGAGTCACTGAGGATTTCAGAATAAGGACAGCCAGATTCTCTACCTCAGCCAAGTCACTTCCAAACTCAAGTCCGACCTAAGCTATTTTACTATGCCCACCTCATGTTTCTGAACTTATGTTTCTGAACAATGGTAAGTCTTTCCAGTGTTATATACTGAAAGAGGTCATATCTCTACCCAATGTTACAATTTGATATCAATATTTAACCAGCTCTCAAGAATTAAATTTTTCCCTGATTGTCAAAAAGTAAACATTTAAAATTTCCACAAAAATACTGTGTATTCCTAAACAGCATATCCATATTTTAAGGTTTAATTCTGAAACTCTCATTATCTTATGAGGCACCATTGTAGGAAATGGAAACAGCATTAATTTAGAGTAATCCTGAACATTTCAACTTGTTAAATGTGTACTATTTTCAAAGAAGACAGCAACAGGCCCTAAAATTCTATACAAATTCCCCCTGTAGTTCCTCCCTCAGAAAGCAGTCTAATGCGGTAACATGTCAACAGCACATTTTTCTATGTGAAAAAGAAAAGATAAATTGGTGGAAAGTAATCCATATTGGAAGCAATAGGGATTTCATCTTACTGGAATAAAACAAAGCATTACTTAAGCTTTAGCAATAGAGATCACCGATTCATTTTCTTTCTAGAGCTGTCTAAAAAAATAATATTTAGCTTGAGAGAGAGGATGGCTTTGGAATCAAAGCTGAGGAAAGAGAAGGTGAAGAAAACTAATAGCCAAGTGCTGTAAGCTTGGCAGAGCGACATGGAAAATTCTCCTGAGCTGTAGGGCTTTTAGCGTGACAGCCCTGATGTGTTATCCTTCCTACGTATACACATCCTAATTGGAAATGTGGCATTTTATGCATACACACGCATGCAGTCAGCATAAAAGGGCAATCCATGTCTTAGAGAAGATTCATCTCACGGAGATAATATGCATGGGAAAGAGTGGAGGAAAAGCATACCACAAATCACCTTTTTGTAGTTCTCTTAAAGAGAAAGAAAACTCCCAAGCATTGTTTACTGAGACTGAGAGGGTTCAGTTCCCTTCCTTGGTATTTGCTTTTAAAAGCATAGATCATTTCGGTTAGTAAACAAACAGACACAAGTGTGTG
>PVJA010001349.1:99067-112338 GCA_004027025.1 Myocastor coypus
ATGTGAGAAGGGTGGAGGTGTGGTATCATCTGATATGAATGCAGTGACTACTGAAAGCTTGCATGCTGCTGCACATATCAGGGACATGGAAGGAGAAATGAGTTTAGCTGTGATTCATGCCAGCCCTTGCAGCCTTTCTGACCTCACCAGTGCTGCCACTCTGTAATTCACGGTCAATCATCAGAATCATTCCATTGTTTAAGGCCCATTGCCAAGTAAACATGTACTTTGATGTCTAATGCTTTTGAAATACACACCTTTTGTCTTATGCTCTGTGTTCTGTCCATGGCTGTTAATTTATGACAAGAGAAAGCTGAAACTGGAAAAGAGATCTACCTGTGGCAATAGTTTAGTAGTGGAGCTAAACAATTCTTCCAATCATTCAGAAAAGTGTATTTCACACAAATACGTAGTTTTACTTTTGTCTAAATATCTGAATAATTTTGTCATACTCTGACCAGAAGTCTAAACAGAATCACCCTAAATTTGCATGGTTGCCTTCAGTATAACAATTGTTTGTCAAACGTTCAATTTTATCTGAGTGATACTCTGACTTTCTCCACTTCTCTACTCCTTTTTGGGGTTATATTCATTTTGGGCATGCTCACCTACATGTGGCAAATAACTTAATTCATTACCAGATTATACTCCTGAGAGATTCTTTTCTCTGAGCCTCCTAAAAGGTCTTATTTCTGCTAATTCAATCTACCCAAAGCATTTTCACAATCAACAAATATGAATCATGCTGTAACATTTTGCTAAATCTAATATTCTACATTTTCTCAGTCTTAGATATCACTCACCTACAATTACCCTACTCAAATGGACTTTTGTAATTCTTGCAGAACCGGATAACCAGATTATGTGAATTAGAGTTGGAAGGCAGAGGCCATGTGTTGTGAGGTAGAGCCTTGCCTATCTAGCAGATAGCATGTGAGGGGTTGATAATACTGAGGTTTTGCTGCAGCTTTATGCCACAAGAAACACTAATTACCCTTTGCATTAGTCATTCCCCATGGCTTGGACACAGTATCTGGCACCCAAAATTTAAAGAAGGAGACATTTAATTTAGTTCAGCCTTAGGGAGTTCAGTTCATGTTTGGAACCACATCGTGCTATGTAAGTAAAGCAGAACAGAGTGACTTAGTACTAGGTGGCCAGAAAGAAGGTGAGGGAGGGTCAGAGAGGGACACAAAAATCAGATTCCATGACCCACCAACCACGCTGATAAGAGTGCCTCATAGGCTCTCCCGGGCAGATCCCAAAGATGAGTTGAGTAGATTGTGACAGCATCCCTAAAACTAAGTAGGAACGATGCTCATTTCAGAATACTGACTGACTGATGGACTGGTACCAAGAATCAAACTCATGACCTAGAGCTTACCAGACAGGTGCTACTGAGGTATAACCCCATGTCATCATAGCATATTTATTTGGAGTGTCCCTTCCTGATAGTTTATTCATATTTAGTGTTCTCCCTCACCTGTGATTTAAGATGCTGTAACTGGCCTGGGGATATAGCTCAGCAGCATGAGCACCTCACTGGCAAGCACAAGGTCCAAAGTTTGATCCCGTGATTACCACAAAAAATAAGATAAGATAAAATAAATAAAATAAAATAATAAAATAAAAGCTATAAGTTATTTTATAGAACATATTAATTCATAGAGGTTGATATCAAGTCACTATTGTTATGTATCTTCATTGTTCTAAAAAGCATTCTTTTGAAGACGATTTTGTTCATAAAATATAGAGAAATTCACTGTGCACACCTAAGTATTTTATGGTGTTTACTGTGGGAAAAATAACAGCTCACTATTTTTATAAATAAAATGCTATAATAACTTACACATTTTTTTAAAAAACACTTATATTTTGCTTTGAAATTACATTTTTTAAAATGGAACAATGACAACGGCACAAAACATTACATCTTATGGCTTGAGCTCTGCTTCCTGGGATTTGTTGAGGCTGTGGCTCTTTGTGTTGAAAAAGCTTGATCTGGGCTTTGTATTGAAAAGCTTGATCTATAAAAAGATGCAAGAATTCAAAGATAACTATTCCAAATATTCCAGTAAAGAGCAAATTTGGCAGTGGTTTTGCTAGAAACAAACAACAAATGAAAGTAGTGCGTATTTTTAGAAATACAGTTTACTCAGCCACACAGCATTAAACATTTTCTTTATACCATGTGCTGTGTAGGCACTAGGAATGAAGAGATGAACAAAAACAGGCCTCTACCCTTATGAAATTCAGACTTTAGCTCGGTATTCTTGGAACAGTGGGTCTTTTTCAAGTGCTTCATCTGGGAATCTTTTTAAAAATACTAGTGTCTAATTTTCTTCTCCGCATTTGAATCTCTAACAGTCAAGCTCTGAAATATGTACCTGTGATGTTTTCCTTTAACAAAATCCCTTTGGCAATCCTGTTCTGTCCCAAATTTTAAAAAAATGTATTTATCAAATATGCCTAGAAAATTTCTGAGGCTCCAATCTGTACAATATCTGACTGCAGTTGATGAGGGTGTTCTTGCAAATATCCCTTTAACTTGCCTAGCATCTGATTTTGTTCTATGAAACAAAGGTGAAGGAGATGTTATCCAGAGTCCCTTTCCCCTCTGAAGTTTATCTTGAGCAAGACATGTTGTTTCTGGGTGGCACTTGGTGCTGGATGTCACATTACCTGGCTTCCCTCTTCTCTACTATTGTCCTGGTATTACCTCTGGCAAGGAATAAACATAGCACAAAATGTGAAGATAATGAATAGAAACATAAAGTTGATATTTGAGATTCAAAAGCAAATATCTAGGCAAAAGCAATAAGATTGAAAAGACTACAAATGAGTCTGAAGCACTTTTTTTCTTGAAATCCCTAAATCAGATACTTTCATGGGCTCAAAGACAAAAGGCCAGGCCACTCAGATCAAATGATGGGGTCAAATGAGTTTCATTTATTGATGGAGAAATGATGCTAAAATTTCTGTTCTTCATTTGTATCTTGGGATTCATAGTTCTTTATATATTTCAAATATATTTCCCTGAAAAGTTTCACTCATTTCCTGAGATACATTTTACAAACTGAATTCTTATTGTCATGTAATAATTATATAGATTCAGTGGTATATTACCATGATTGGATACAAGTATAAGTGTCAGATAGGGGAAATTAACTTTCTATCTCCTTAAACACTTTTCATTTCATTTATGTTAAAAATCCTTGAACATTTTATCTTCCAATTCTCTATAAAATATACAACAAATTGTTACACACTATAGTCATTACATCTGACACCACTAGAATTTATTCATCCTACTTAACAGTAGTTGATCCTCTTACCAACTTTTCTCTATTCTGTTGGTTCTTAGACTCTATTAGTCTACTCTGCTTCTGTGATGTCTACAGTTTTAGTCTGAACATGTAAGTGAAACAAGTGATGTTTGTATTTTTATATGTAATGTTAGATAGCATTACATCCTACTGTTCCACAGAAGTCATTAGAGACATCAAGATTTCATTCTTTTTCCGAGTGAGCTAATATTCCATTGTCTATTCCGTGCATCTCACATTGTCGTTCATCTTTCATGGGCTAGTGGCAAGGAAGCTCATAATAATGCTATATTAACAAGTGTGGAGTATGACATAGATGCTTCACAACAGACAAGGATATGCTATTGAATCGGAACTCTAGGCAGCCATTGCAGAACTGAAATAGTTAATGTCTTGTAGTTAATGTGATCTGTTTCTTATGATCAGACCCGAAAAGACTCTCAAGAAAAGAATTTCGAGAAATAAAGCATTAGTTTGTCCTCTTTTTAGAGTCACGATGGTCTCCATGGGTTTTCTGATGGGAATCTCTCAAGGGTAGATGTTCTGTCTTGTGGATTGAAAGGCTACCCAGTGGCCTTAGAATTCAGGCATGTGGGTGACAAGGCTGACATATGATAAAATAATTAGACATGAACCAGTGTTTCTTATCCCTGGAGGTCTGCTATAGAATAGCTTCAGGCAGGGCCAAGATGTTTCTCAGAGTCCTTTCAACAGCACACATGCTTCTCCACAATGTAGAATAAATCCTGGAGTTTCTATCTCTAAGAAAGCACAAGATGCATTTCGCCAGTGTGGCTGAGACCCTGCAGCTTACTGGGAGGCCGCCTTCGGCACTCCGGTGACCTCTGCAGAGTGTGTTGCTATGCTCCCAACTATCTCGCTTCTGTTTCTCAACTTTCTCACTGATAAGTTCAGAGTATAATAAATTTATGTGTCATAATGTTACAAGTATTTTTCCTTTAAAATGGTTGTCCTTTAGAGGTGGGGGTTAGCCTCATAGCAAAAAGGAAAAGCTCAGGGCTGCTATGGAACCCCTTCTGTGAAAGGGGACCTCTCTCCTGAATAGTCTGCAGAAACAGGCACTTCTGCTGCAGCTGAGGAATCTGTGCTGACATTGGACTATCCTTGCTAGCCCACAGTTGACATTAGGGCCCAGGGATTGTATATTATATGGTGTTTGAAAGTATGTAAGTGTGCACCCACTGTCGTAGTATCCCAAAGAATAATTATAATGCCCTGAAAATCTGTGGTGTAACTACCCACCTTTGTGTTTCTCTCTAATCTCTGGCACCGCTGATCTTTTCTGTACTCCAGAATTTATCTCTTAGAGACTGTCATGTGATTGGAACTTTAGAGCTTGTAGCTTTTCCGGTTGGCTTCTTCCATTCCCTTCATACTTATTCATGGCTCCATGGTTCATTTGTTAATGCTGAGTAGTGTTCAGTCACTTGGATGTCCTTGTCACTCAGCTGTTAAGAGACTTCTTGGTTGCTTCCAAGTTTTAATTCTTATACACCATCCTACTTGAAATATTGTGAAAGTCCGCCCTCCCTCCCGCCCCCCGTGGACGCAAGTTTTCAACTGATTTCTAATTTCAGCAAATGCTAAGATGAAGGATTTCTGGATTGTACATCAAGGCTAAGTCTGGTTTTGTAAGGAACCGCCTTTTGTGTTTCACCAGCACTGGTGATACTTCTGTGTCCTGGCCAGCATTTGGAGCTGCCAGTTCCGGGGGTGGGGCCATTCTGTGAGGCATAGAGTGATCTCCACTGTTGTTTCCACAGTGACATACAATGTGGAAGATGTGTGCCTCCGTTAGCCATCTGCACATTTTATTGGATGAAGTGCAGACTCAAGCTTTTCTTCCATTTTTAAATGTGGATATTTTTATTGTTGACTTTTAAGTGTTCTTTTGTATATCTTGCATAATCGCCCTTTTATCAGATATGTCTCTTGCAAATGCTTTCTTTTGTAGTTTCTCATTCTCTTTCAGATGTAGAAGTCTTTAATATTTGTTCAGCTGAGGCTACTGATTTATTCTTATATTCATGAAATTGCTGTATCTGAGAAGCTATAGCCATACCCAAATTCACTGTGCTGTTCTCCTGTATTCTGTTTTAGATCTACACTTGCATTTCTGTCTATTGTGTATTTTAAGTTAATTTTCTGGGTGAGGTATAGGGTGTGTATCTAGACTCACTGTTTTCTATGTGGACTCAGATTTGTCCCAGAATCAGGTGCTAAAAAGACCGTGTTTTACTCATTTTAATGCTCTCTCTTCTTTGTCAAGCTCACTGTATTTCTAAGCTCTTTAGACCATGGATGGGTTTGTTTACATTTTTGTCAATACTGGACTGTCTAGATTAACAAAACAGAATATTTTTTTTAAGATGCAGTTTTATTTTTTATTTATTTATTTTTTCTTGTTTCAGAACTTTTGTTTGTTTATTTATTTTTTATGGCCGGCTCAGCCTGCCCTGAGGGCAGGGCTGGCGCAGCATGTGATGCTGGGGATCGAACAGTGGTCCCTGCAGCGGCCTACAGGCGCTTTAGGCCACTGAGCTATCCTGCCGGGCCCCAAAACAGAACATTTTTAACTATAAGAAAAAATGGGAATATAGTAAATCAACGTTTATTTGGATGGTAAAATTTTTTGTAAGATATCTCAATGTTAACATGTAGTTAAAGTTATAGTTGTGTATGTAAATACCTATAGTAACATTTTCAACATAAAAAGCAAGACATTTACATAGTCCTCCCTTTCTCATTTACTTTCACAGTTTATTCCTCCTTCATTCCAGGATGTGATGAAATATATTTGTTAACATCTAAATAGACACCACTGTCTTGCTTAATGCATCATTTATTTTAGAAAATTTCAAATATTAAAAATTGGAAGAGAACAAATGCACTTAAGCTTATAAGCTTTATTTTGCTATGTTTTAATCTCCCTCTCATCCTCCCTACCTCCTTCCCTCTGTCTCTCATCTTCCTCTTCCTTTGTCTTCTCCCTTTTTCTTTTCTTCTCTCTTTCCTCTGGAGATGTGGTAAATGAAGGATCAAATGTGAGAGTTTTAAATACAAAGCATAACCCCAGGCAAAAGAACTATGTCTGCATTTCTGCTAAGGAGGACAATCAAGGAATTTGAGTTTCAACAATTCCATATTAGATCAAAATAATGATTTTTGCCTAAATGAAAAGAACCCAGAATATAACTATTATCCAGAGAAAAGTGTAAGTAATAGATGGAGAAGATTATGGAAGGGATGTGGACATAGAAATAAGAAGAGTTGCGTGAAAACCCATTCAATGAGGAACAAATGAAGGAATAATGGCTCCCAACTGAAGAGTGAAGATAAACAAAGGTGGAATTCCTCAAAGAAGACAAACACGAACCCACAGAGACCTACAAGAGGGACCCAGAGAAAATTTAATAATGGATACTAAAAATGAAGTTACATTGATTTATCATGGGAACTTCTCATCTGAGATTTGTACAAGCTACTTTGATCTGAATTAAAGGGCCAGCTCATTCATGAAAGTATGCATCAGCTTTTAGCTTCTTATGTTAAAGAAGTAAAAAATGAAAACAAGAGAGAGTTTGAAAATAAATGATAATAAATTGACAATTGTTACATTGCATACTGTTATCTTCAAAGTAGATGTTCAAATTACCAGAAATAAGCATGCAAAATTGCTTAAAATTGACTCTAAAAATAAGCAGGAAATGTACCTTTCAGTAAGTTAACAGAGGCCCGGAGGGATGGCTCAGTGGTCTAAAGTGCCTGCTTGGGAAAGCTTGGGTGGTTTCAGGGACCAAGGTTCCATCCTCGGCACCACATGCTGAGCCAGCCCTGCCCTTGGGGCCAGCTGAGCCGGCCATAAAAATGAGTGAATAATCAATAAGTTAACAGAAATTAGTAGGATTATCTTAGCAAATATATATATATTTTTTCAAGGATTAGAATAATGAGAAAATTTTTCAAGACCTCACATTCTTAAGGCTGATGAAATAGTTCAGCAGACTAAGTGCCTGCTTAGCCAGGTACAGGGACAAAGGTTCAATTCCTGGTCCTGCATGCTATGCTGGCCCTGGCCCTGACCCTGGGCATGCTGAGCTGGCGACCCAGTCCAGGTGTGGTGGCACATGCGTGTAATCCCAGTGCTGAAGAGGATGAAAACAAGAGGATCACTATGAGTTTGAGACCTAGAACCAAATACATAAATGAAAAAAAAAAAAATAACGCAAACAAACTTCACATCTTAAAATTTCAATACTCTGTTCTGATTTGTGTTCCTGATGGCTCCCCCTTCTCACAGGTATGCGTAAATAATTTGAGAGAGATGCGAACACAGTACAGATGCTGTATTAAAGTCTGATATTTGTCTTAAATTAGCATTGTAAACATTCTCTACATGGTCTTCAGATTTATATTTTAATGACTGGCCACCAGTCTGTTGCGTATCAGAGTCAATTTAGTCACATTTTCCAATATTTGTATAATTGTAATACATATATTTTCTATAACATAGAATGTTTCAAAGGATATTTATAACTCTAAGTATTTATATAGCTTGTCACTTGTTCCTAGTCTTTGTAATTATCTGAAGCTTAATTTCTGAGGAAAGACAGTTATAAATCAAAGCCTATGGACATTTTCGTGTTTTCAATGACAGCTATTATGGCTTCTCAATCATAATATATTTGACTTCTTTGCTGTCATTAATATTATTTGTTTAGTTCTATTATTACATGGGAAGAAATTTTTAAATACTCCTTTGTTAGACAAAACTTTATAGTATGAAGCATGAACTTAAGATCTGTACAGCGCTATTGTTTATAACGAAGTCAACAGAAAGACGAAGATGAGGGCATGGATAGTGAACAACATTTTAAGATAAGGAAAAAGATTTAGGTGAGACAGAAAAAAAAGAATTTAAAAGTACTGACTTGTTTTCCAGGACTTCAGGAGAGAATATTTGCAGTGAAGATTCATGTTGACTTTTGGTAACAAGTGTTTTATCTTTACTTCAAATATCACTTAGCTTTTGGCTCTGTGGAAACAGAAGTAAATTCTAGTTAGGTGTTTTTTCTGTGTTTTTAAGAACAACAGTTTATCATGTTTAGTATTTTTCAAGGAAAATTACCTACATTTCAAACAAAATAAAGCAGCTGTCGAATTCCTCACTCTGGAATTGACCAATGAAAAAAGAATATTAAAAGCATGCCATGTTCATTAAATATATAATAATGTATGCACAAATATATCCAAATTTTAAAAATTCCCTCATCTTGCATGTCAGTTAATACACATACACATGTTTTCCTGTACTTTGTATTTTTATTTCAAGTGATATCCATCACTACATTAAGGCACTTTAAAAATCAACATCCATACTTTATTCTGGAAGGTCTAAGGCTGTGGAATTTGTTGACCTTATCAGTCTAATGGTTCTTTAATGAATTAGTGATTCAAAAGGAGATTGTGTAGGAAGAAATCAATAATGCTGTTTATTGTTACTTGATTTTCAGTCATAAACTAGAGAGGGACAGCTTTATTGATGTGGATGCGTTTAAACATTTTCTATTTCAAAAATAAATGCTTTTGGACAAAAGCTGCTAAATAAATCATTGCTTTTGAAGAAAGAACTGCCTCAGTTTTGTAATTCTTTCCTTATCTGTTGCATAATATAAAAGCAGATATGTCACCTACCGTTAAGTGTGATTTTGTAGCTTCTTGGAGAATCCAGAAGGTGGGTCTACCAATTTCTCACAGCTTCATGCAACAACATGATGAGCATGAGCGGAAATCAAGGGCAGGCCTGCTATGCATGAGGTCACCCTTTGACCTCCATTCTTAGGATCTAGTGTTCAATAGCAGATCCACCTGTGTAGGTAGCAGATGCAGGCTGAAGACTTCTCCTTAGGTTCTTTGTCCTCCTCAGGAATAAAGCACTTTTCCTCTGAGCCCTTGACCCATGTTATTAAAACAATTGAAGCTGCTTATTACTGATCATTGGCTTCATCAGAATCCATATAATTGTGTCTGTGGATACAGAAAAAGTACAGCTAAGCATTCGTTCCTATTTTAAGAAAATTATTGTTTTCTTTGGACAGTGTTTCTCAAGATAAGATGAAAAGAGCCTCCTGCTCCAATTTTTCATGTTGAAATAATTGATATTAATAAATATAAATATATGTAGTAATATATATATATCAATATATATATTGTTAAGTAGATATTGCTGCTGTGTAATTCATGACCTATTTTAATTCCTCACAAAAAAGAATAAATTATAGAATATTTTTAAGGAAAAATGACAAAATATTAAGTTTTATGCTCTTCTTGCAAGTCTTATTTGCATCACTGAAGTGCAATGATATTTTATCCTGCAGCTCAAGGTTTGCCGAAGAACAAACCATCCCAAAATGACTGGTTTTTTATTCCACAATTCCGAAGTTCAGCTAGGAGGCTCTGTTCTGGCCCCGGCTTGCTTAGAGAGGTTTCGCTGTCATGTTTCCTGCCTTAGCTATTGTAGCAGAGCAACACCTGCTTTGGGTGGTCTGCCATCCTGCTGGAGGCTGAGTCGGGCTACTTCGCATAGTGACAAAGGGTCCCAGCACAGAAGAGGAAGGAGGTGGAAGATGAAAGCGTGGCATGCACCATCATGTTTGTTAGGATTTCACCAACAATTCTCAATCACATAGACAAAGCTACACACATCTATTGATTAAAAGGAATGAAGAATATTGTGGATGTTTTCTATTCATCTTTTTAATATTTTGTTTATTTACTTAATGCAAGGTCTCTACATGGCTTACATTCATACTGATCCTCCCGTCTCAGCCTTCGCAATGCCGAGATTACAGGTAGATGTGGCTGGCATGGTGCTCTCAGAGTTCTGGGCCCAACAAGGAATGTGGACTGAACCTGTATCCTCAAAGGTGTTTGGACCACTAAACTATCTCCTCAACCCTAATTTTTTCAGCTTTTGTCTTAAATATCCATCCAGAAAAAAATATGAGAAGAGGATCACAGGATTAAGACCCAGCGTAACTTTTCCTTTAATCTTTAGGTATTTCTACTAAGTGTTAATTTTCCCTTCCTCAATTGGGATGAGAATTATGAAACTGCAAAGGAGTGTATGCTGGATTCAATGTTTTCTGTGCCTCAATATATGTCCAGAATATGTTTATCTCGGTTATAAATCAAGTTTTGTATTGTCATCATAGGAACAGATAGAACTACTCTTGTTTTGTTCCAAAAGTAATGCCATACCAAACAACTAAGGTAGAAATTTGTAAGAAAACATTTAAGAAAGTACTTACCAGGGTTTAAATGTGGAAGAGGTCGAGGAGATCTGAATCATAATCATATAAGATTGTTCCCAACCTTTATAGCTCTGCTACTCTGTGTTTATATAATACAAAGTCCTGCAGATACCAGGAGCTGTCATCTTTATCAGCTCTGTTTTCCCTGTGAGCACAGCTCACCTAGCCCACACCAGGAGTCAGAGGAGTGCGAGGGACCTCAATTATACAGATAAATTTAATCTGCCCTACAGACCAAAGAAGTAAGCATGATCCTCACAGTATATAGGAAGAGTAAGGGGCAATTTTACTGGTGGTAAAATATCAACAGGCATAGTGAACATTTTGTGTAGCTTGAAAACAAGCAACTGTTGGTGAAAGCAGGGGAATGTATTTTGTACAGAAGTGCTTTCCACAGAAAAATTCAGAATGCTCAAAAAAAAATTGGTTCCAATTAATCAAAGAGAAACTGTTTTCTTTAAAAAGTAGGCTATAACCCTGCTAGAAAGGTTTTTGTTTTTCTTTTTCAAAAGCTCTGATGGAATATTTCCAATGACCTTAAACAATTAAAAAAAAAAAAAAAACTTTAGGGGATTGTAGCTATTAATGAGCTTGTATTTTATTTCATTAATTTTGCATAAATTCCTTTTCTGATCATTCATGACCTAGAAGTGTTGTCCAAGGTATTTACAAATTGGAAGGACCACTTGCACAACATTAAAATGATCAACGTTACCTTGACTTCTTTACTTGTTCCCATGACTACCATATAAATTTCCCAAAGCAATCATTTAAATGGCTGCATAAAATTTAAGATGATTTCCTTTGAAAGTGTAAGAGACCTTGAATTAATAGGACCACTCTTCTAGACATCTAGGATAAAAGCAAGGAATGATTCTCTCCTCTCCTTGAAATGTAAGGCTTATTAACATATGTGTGTTCTTACATACAATCTTAGTAAGAAAGTGCAGTTGTAGTTTGTCTTTCTTTGAATTTCTTACCCCATAAGAATGTGCAGAAATGCTGAATTCTTTCAGTGTAGAGAGATCTGTCACAGATTTCATAAAAATTATAATTATGACCTTCTACCTGGTTTTACAGTTATCATATTTTAAATAAATTAGCAAGCCAAATGGCACTACAAATTTTGCTTTTTCATTTTGTAGTAACATAAAAAGCTAGTGTAAGCAGTTTAACATGTCTACAATTTTCTCAAAAAGATGAATATTAAAATGAATTTATAAATCAGAAACTCTAGTTCTATGCTACATATCATGTTTAAACATTTTAAAGGTATAAACTTAATTCTTGCTAAATATTAAACATTAAACAACTAACACATCCCTTATCATGAATGTTTCAAGACTATATGAAAACTTGAAGTCACTTACAGTTTTTTTAGAATGTGAAAAATCATCTTTCAATGGCCACATATGTTAATATAAAAATTTTATGACTTGGCATAGAATTCTTTCACAAAACCCATTTCACAAAACCAATAATACTTTTCTGAAATATTAGGAGGACTGAATGTTCAAAATAAAAACATAAAACCATGAAAAACTAACATTCAATACTGCAATATATAGAAAAATTATAATTAGTTGTGTGATTTTCATTTCTAGAATAAACTCGGCACAAATAAAAAAAATTCTGAAAAAGTGATTAATAATGAAATTCACAAAGACAGATATTTAGCTGATAAGCACTATTTGGTTTTTTCATATATTCTTTTTCTAACAAATCTGGAGGGGCACCACTGTGTATCTGTACATTCTCTGAGGATGCCATGTTCAACTTCTGAGGCAAGATTAATATTAATTCAGATTAGGATTCTAAATTTCAGAAAAATTTTATGCAAACAGTCTATTATACTGTTTTATGATTATAATTTCAGTCAAAGTTTTAAATGAAAAATCTTTAAAATGGATGTTTATCTTTTTCCTCTTTACCTTAAATTTTGCTCTATGTACAAATAATGTGAAGTCTACCATTCTAGGAACTTAAAGAACCATGCTCCTTGCAGTGACATTACCACAGGTGATAATTCACTTCCTTTAGAAGAAAAAATGTGAGATTCTGTTTAATTTGAATTATTTCATCACCGGAACTTGGGATGTGGTAGAATGCTTGCCTAGAAAGCTGAAAGCCCTGGATTCAATCCTTGGCATGAAAAACAAAACATAAACCTACCCTAAAAAAAAAAAAAAAAAAAAAAATTCAACCAAAAAAATACAGTAAAATATAAAAAGACTGAAAACAAATAAAACTACTGTATTGTTTCATCACTTTGGGAGAAGAAGGTATAATTTCTGATTTGGTATATAATTTTCTGAAAATCAAATTTGAGTATCACCATATTTTAGAAACAAAATCATTGCATTGTTCTCGTAATTAATTTTATAATAGTAAAATTTAATCGTGTAGATCATTGTTTTTCTGCTTCCATTTGGACATATGTATGTTCTGGGCCTAGACACAGGCATCATATGCTTTGCTAGGGTTAGTCAGGCCGGATGGAGGATATAAGAATACTTTGAAGATAATTTGAGAGGAACTGATTAAAATATTCCAACCTAACTTTATACTTTACAGTTAAAGCTTTATTATTAATTGTCCATCTCTACAGTAC
>PVJA010001349.1:112438-130031 GCA_004027025.1 Myocastor coypus
AGATGTAAAAATCCTCAATAAAATCCTCACCACTAGAATAAAGCAAATACAGTAAATCATCAAGTAGATTATACACCATGACCAGGTAGATTCATGCCAGGGATGGCCTAATATATGCAAAGCTATAACTGTAATACGCTATATCAATAGGGCCAAAACCAAAAATCATATGATTGTCTCAAATTGATGCAGAAAAGACTTTTGACAAAGCTCAGCATTCATTCACGCTTAAAGTCCTACAGAAAATTGGAATAGAGGGCATCTACATCAATCTGATAAAACAATCCAATGAATAACAATTTTAAACGGGGAAAAGCTTAAGTCATTTACTCTCAGATCTGGTAGAAAACAAGGATATCCTCTTTCACAACTCCTATTCAATATAGTTCTGGAATCATCAGCTATAGCCATTAGACAAGAGAGAGAAATAGAAGCAATAAGAATAAGTAAAGAAGAAATTAAACTATTATTATTTGCAGATGGCATGATAATCTACTTGGAAGACCCAAAACACTCTACCAAGAAGCTACTAGAATTAATGTGCAAATTTAGTAGCATAGCAGAGTACAAAGTCAACACACAAGTCAATAGCATTCCTCTACACAGATAACAAACACACTGAGAGAAAAATTAGAGAAACATCTTCTATAATAACACTGAAAAAATGAAATACTTAGGAATTAACCTAACTAAAGAAGTAAAACATCTATTCAATGAAAACTACAGTACATTAAAAAAAAGAGATCCCAGATGATTTTAGAAAATGGAAAGATATTCCCTGCTCCGGGGTTGGAAGAACCAACATAGTGAAGGTGACCATATTCCCTAAATTGTTATACAGATTTAATGCAATCCCTATCAAAATACAATCAAGATGCCTCACAGACCTGGAGAAACCATTACTAAAATTTATTTGGCACCAGAAAATAGATAGAATTTCAAAGACAATCCTGAGCAACAAAGGGAAGACAGGAGGCATTGCAATTCCTGACCTAAAGTTATGCTACGGAGCTACCATGATAAAATCAGTATGGTATTTGAAAAAAAAAAATAGACCTCAGGATCAGTGAAATAGATTAGAAAATGCAGAAGCAAATACAAACACACTCAGCCACCTTATTTTTGACAAAGGGGCCAAACATGTTTATTGGAAGAATATCAGTGATTGATGGAAAATGCCAATTCCAAATTAAGTGTAAGATGTTTAATATTCAGAAAGGCAGTGGTTTAAGCTCAAATACTTATGATATAGAGTAATAGTATCACGAAGCTTCTCTTCTGGAGGGTTAAGAATGTAAGTTTACAGGCCAAACATTAGGGAAAAAGAAGGACTACAAGCATTACCGATATTTTGGCCCTAGCTCTTCAAGGTCAGTGAGGACTCAGGACATAAGAGAACCTGTACTATAACATCCCATAACTCAGTGGTGTCCCAAATTTTCTGTTCAAGGAGATTATTAGACCACAGAGGAAAGGGATAGATGATGTTCAGTGTGCCTAAGGAGATTCACCTAGAGAAAAAAACATTCTCTCGGGCTTTCACAGAGAGCAAGCTGGTCAAGCAATGGACATAACTTATCCAGTCGGCTGACATTGACAACAGTTCTACAAAGCACTGTACACGGTTTCAAAGTAAATCCAGAGGGAATCTGAGTGAACTTGGGAGATTAAAAAAAAAATACATGTGTTGTTATGCAGGTCCTATTTTACCTCGCCCTTAACCACACAGCATAAAACTTTAATCACGAGGCATAATACATAAAGCTAGATTAGTAAGCTGAGCTGTAAACTGCTTAAATCAACAGCTGCTGACATTGCCAGTTTTGCCAATAATCCATTGCCATTATGGAATGCTGGACTATGTATACAACTACTTTGTTTTAATTCAATCGGAAGAAATTTTCTTGTATCAACATTGATTACAAACATTATCATGTCTATACCCTGTGCTTTGTATGACTACTACAGGGACAATAATATGCATTGTATCAATTATTGGGAATGTACCACTATTATGTTTTCAATAACGTCACATTGTTAATTCTTATTAAAAGTAAAAATTAAAAAAATAAAAACAAAAGAATGTGTCATCATACTCAAAGTTTATCCTCTGGTTAATCCAAAATGAGCAGGGCTTGGAATTGCTATTTTCCAAGGACCATGGATATGTTAAACTTATGGGGACATGAGGAAAGTGATAGACGCTGTCTAGTGTGCCTAAGCAGAGTTACCTAGAGAGAAAAATTCTTGCAGGCTTTCACAGAGAGCAAATTGGCCAAGCAATGGTCGTTAATCATCCAGATGGCTGATGCTGACAAAAGACCCACAAGGTCCTGTGCATTGATTCAGGGTACATTTGAGGGGATTTTACTGATCTTGTTGGATATAAAAGTTACATTTTTAGTATAGATTTTGATTTGTCTTCCTGCTAACCATCCAGCAGGAAAGTATAACCATGAGGTATAAAAAGTAATGCCATATTAATATGCTGAACTATAACAGGCTCAAGTAAACAATTGCAGACAACTGTTAGTTCTGCTGCGAACCTACTACTATTATTCACTATTGGGCTCTATTGGGTATTTTACTGAATTCAAGTACCTACAATCTGTAAAATGACTTCCTGTATGAAAAGGTCCTTCAAAGACTTCTCCAAATACGGCTTTTTTTAAAACTTCAATGGAACATACAGCTGTGACAACACAAAACAAAAAAGGGGGATTTAATAAAGGACCATTTTTGACTGAAAAAAAATATATATGTGTATACTAGATAGGATAGATATACAGCTACTTTCTCTTAGTTCAATCAGAAGAGACATTTGTACTAATAATGTTCAGACAAGATATCATGTTTGTATCTTGTATTTTGAATAACTACTATGGGGATATTACACAATATATTAACTACTTGTAACTGTCTTATCAACCTGTTCTGAAACTGTTTCATTGCTACTTTTTTCTCATTAAAATAAATAAATAAATAAATAAATAAATAAATAAATAAATAAATTTGAAAATAAAGTGAGCGGAGCAACCAGAGTGAGGCCAAGACCATGGTGCTGCCACAGTTCTCCCGTGGCTTTCCTTTTGCAGCCTCTGAATGACTTCTGTTTCTCCTTCTCAAGATCTCAGTTCAGCTGTCAGGGAAAAAGCTGCTACGCTGCAATCTCAGGATGTGGAGGTCATGGTGTCCAGGCCACACTGTAAGTGGTTTTGAAGAATCACCCCTAAACGCAGGTTGTCTGGGAACAGAAGCTGATTGGCCCAACTTGGTCCAGAGAGCTATCTGTTGTCAGTTATAAATACTCAGGTCACAGAATAAGGAGTCCTCAGTACATTGTGTAGAATTGGGAAGTAGCTGCCCAAGAAGAGAAAATCCCTTTGAATGGACAGATATTTCTGTGACAAAACATCATTTAAATATGCACTATAATAGAAACTGTGTGGATAAAAGTAGGAATGAGGTGAAAAAGCCGTCCCTGGAAGGACATCAGGCAGGAGAGTTTGAAGAGCTGTGTTTGAATTGGATTATATGCCTTCTTAGTTAATCAGGATACCAAATTTTTAGGTAGTGATAACTAGTAACTTCTGAAAGCTCAGATATACTTCTTCTTGTTGTATGCACAATATTCTCTGCCCCTGATACCCACTCTGGAATTTGTAAATAGTATAATGTAGGGCTAAAGGACTTCATTGCCATAGGGCACCAATAACATTGTGTAATGAAAGGCCTAGAAGTAGATAGGTGGCCTCACCCCACCAGTAAAAGAACCTGGAAACCAGGAAGTACAGTTCCTTCACGTACTTATCATAGTTATAGTTGTCACAGGGGAAGAGGAACTGGTAACTATGTGAGATGCTGATTATATACATTTGTTTCACCCTAGTAACTATTTTAATAGATGAAACATTATACAGCCACTGGTTTCTGTCTACCATTGTGGACCACTCCTGCAAGTAATGACCCCGCACTTCTGTGATGTCCCTGTGTAGGGTAAGTCGATTTTGCAGGGTTGAGAGTTCTTCATAGCAGAGAGAAGAAAGATGTGCAGCTTGCACATGCCTAGGTGATTAACTCTCTGACAAACAGGATTCCCATCACTGCTGAGACTGAAGTCAGAGGAGGAATTGGGGCATGATGCATGGGTCACAAGTATCTTCTGCAATATCTGATTCCACACAGAGAGCTTTATACTCTGTCCTTATTTAACTCTAAGTAAGTTCTATTGGCTATATGGAAGAACTCAGGGAAAGAATTGCTTTCGGACTTGTACAGTATTTGTAATCTCATTCTCAAGAGGTGACCAAGCCAGGAGTTAGGAGGTAATGGGAAAGCTCATTTATCACCTGCAATAACAGTTTTTCCTATAAAGAATAAGATAGCATCTTTCAGACCATAAGTAGCCCATACATTGATCCTGTTAGGTCTAATGGCAATGCTACTGATGAAAAATATCCTGTTGGTCTCCATGAGGATATATAATGGCCATATCTTGAGTGGGGAGGAACCATATCTCTTACAGTGCAGGACTATCAGCCCTTGCCTACATGTGAATTGCAACTAAAACTAATGATGTTAGAGTGCATGGATATAAAACAAGAAATGAAATTACTTGAAATCTAACTGAAGATGAAAGGAATGAGGAATAGAAAACCAACTTGAGACCAGCTCTGCTCCATGGAGGCAAATGAGACATGTGTTTTTTGTTCAATATTCCTCAATGCAGAGAGGTAAATGAGGCTGCCCAAAGTCCGAGTCAGACTATTGAAGGATTTAACTGCTGCATGTGGCTCCTCTAGGAGTTACTCTTATTAAAAATAATTAAATAAAAGGCTAGCCAGTGTGAATAAGATTACACTTTTCTACATGTCAGGCTATTATGGTGTCTTAGTTACTCTTGTCTCATTGCTAGGACAAATACTCGAAGGAAGGAAAGATTTATTAGCTCACAGTTACTAAAGGTTTCAGTCCATAATGGGCTGGCCTAAGGCTGAGTGGTACAGAGCAGAGAGCATCTAGTTCATGGCAGCGGAGCAACAATCACGACAGAGACAACCGACCAAACAGGGGAGCAGAGAGCAACAACTTCAGTCTGTCTGTCCTTATATCACATTCAGGCTATCCACCTTAGGCTACACCCATAATCCCAGAAGTACTTAAAATATATAATCCCAGGGATCATGGATCAAGTTTCAACCTATAGAAGTCCCTGCCCAAGGTCTGCATGAGGCTTTGGGGGAACAACTAGAAATAAACCATAACATATGGTCAGGTGCATTGCAATTTATTTATCTTCAATTTAGACTTTAAAATCTTAGTGCAGTAGGTACAGTGAGAAGACAAAGCTTACTTATTTGCAAAGCAATTTAATCGAAATACATATTACCCAAAAGTGTTCACAAGGGAAGAAGTAAATGTGACTGTCAATAGAATTTATAGAAGATAGTTCTTTTTAATAGCTAACATAAAGTTATTGGTAATATCAAAATTTTGTCTACAAATGATTATTGCCTAAGCCAACAACTAAATGTGCCATCTGAGGTGACCTGCAATGTCATAGAAGCCATGTGAGAGTCTTCCTAATATTATCTTGAGACCAAAGCTCTTAAGACTTTGCATACAACTCAAACATGCTTCAAACGTGCTAGTCTCCTCTGCAAGATCAGGATGCCATGTTTTCCTGCCATTTTTTTCCCTTTAAAATGCAGACTCACTTATGTTTCATGGCCAAGGTCTGTGAGACTTCTCTGAGGCCTTCTCACAACTCCTCCCTACTTCTGTGAAACACTCATCTCTGAAACTGATTCCCAATTGAATGGTCTAGTAACAAAAGTAAAACTTTATGTAAACATGTTACATATTTCATATAGTGTGTACATTTCATGCTGTTTTAATGATCCAAATTCCTGGGAGGGGAGGAACAATTTTTGGCCTTGTGTATCCTCTTCTTTTAAGGTACTGTCATGTTGAATGCTTATGTTGACCCCATATGTATGTGACTATGCCTCCTGGCCAGTGTTTTTGTTTTTTGGCTTTTAGAGTACTGGGGATTGAACTCAGGACCCTGCATTTGCCAGAGAAGTGCTTATTTCACTGAGCTATCTCCCTGGCCCTGTCAGAGGTATTTTTAATGAATGAACTGGTTGTCTCTGCTTGCTATAGTTGCCATAGGAACTTAAAGTTAAAATATCTATCATTCTGTATTCACATGCAAATAAGAATAGTGTGTGTGGTATTTTTGTTTTGTTTTGTTCTTTCTTTTACAATACTATAAATTTGTATTCTAATAGAGAAAATATAATAATTCCTTTCTTCGTTTTACCTTAAATGTCTTATAAACCCAGGATTTGCTCATCTTTTACACAGGGCAATTGATAGAAAGTAGTGTTTTTCATATTGGTTGCATTTACAAAAATCACTTGTATGCCTCTTGAAAATAGAGATTTCCAATGTCCATTCCAGATCTACTGGAGTAGAGACTTTAAAAGGGAGGAACTGAGGAATCTAGATGTTGTTTGTTACAAGCTTACAAATTTGTAATACACTTACATAGGGAAGATTCTTTCAGTATTGATTTTAAAGACTGAAAGGAACTTAACAAGCTCCTTTAGATAACCATGTCTAAGATACTATACGCAGGAAAACCCAAGGAGCACAGAAAATATTTGGTAAATAGTAGATGAGGCTTTCTATTCTATTATCATACCCATTAAAAAAAGTAAACTTATTTTTGAAATTTTGTTTAAGAAAAGTAGCAAAAAATCAACAAGCGTCTATTTCAGGCAGCTCTGCTTTATAGAAGTTCTGTTGTTATCTGAGTTTATTGACTTGTTCTAATCTCTGTTTGTCAGTGTAGCTGGTCACAGTTGGATCTTTTAGACTTCCCACATATTAAGGTAGAGCATAGCTCCAGGGGCGGCCTGCTTTTGTATCCTATCTTTTGTGCTAGAAACTTTCACATGCAATAATCTGATAATTCAGGAAAATATTAACTAACAGTTCTTGTAAAAAATGCATATTTAATTTTGCATCATCTTTCATCATTTCTATATCTTAAAAATTACTCTTAATGAATTTGCCCCAAAATTTTAGAAAGGATAAACTATCTCCGTCTACTTATCAGTTATCTATGTCTATGTATCTATCATCTATCATCTATCTGTCATCTAATCTATCTATCTGTCTATGTATGTATGTATGTATGTATGTATGTATGTATGCATGTATCTATCTATCTATCTATCTATCTATCTATCTATCTATCTATCTATCTATCTATCTTTTCAACACTCAAAGCAGTCTGAAACATTCTAGGGAAATCTAAATGTTTAAACTGAAATAATATTTGTACTTGTCAATTTATTCTATATGCAAACAAATATTGACTGCATATTTCAATATTTATTAATTTTCTGTAAAATTCCTAAAAGTGCATGCAGAAAGCAAGTTTTTATTTGTGCTTTTGTTAGGGCTTCTGAGGTGTATCTTGACTCTTAAAATATAGACATGGGATTTAAAATTAGATATGGATCATGCTCAGGTAGATACCTTAATTAACCATAATAAGTTAAATTAGATAATATTTTTATTGCCTAATTGAACTCAAGTTGATTTTATCAATGTAATTTAGAGTGATGGAGATGTTTTTTTTTTTTTTGTTTGTTTTTTTGTATTTTTTTTCATTTAGTTTTTATTTTTTTGACTAGCTCAGCCTGCCCTGAGGGCAGGGCTAGTATAACATGTGGTGCTGGGGGTCAAACTATGGTCCACCATGCCTGCCTAAGCTTGCCTAAGCAGGTGCTTTAGATCACTGAGCTATCTCATTGGCCCAGAAGAGCTTTCAAAAGTTCCCAAATTTTTCAGATACAGAAATGTCTGTCTTGACAGCATCCAGCAAACAAATTTGCCAATTTATGCATCAATGTTTCTCAGACTCTCTCTATATCACTTATCTGTTTTTAGAATGCTCAAGAACTCCAAACAAAGGAAGCTGTGCAGATGTGCACCTACAGACCTCGCTACTCTGGAGGTGGCAGAAGATGCAGGATTATTTTAATTCAGAGATTCAAGACCAGAAAAAGAATAGACCATAATGATAATATACTTAACTCTTTTTTAAAAAAATCTCTAATTCTTGAATGTGCTCCCAGAAATTACTTATCTCTAATTTCCTTGAGCCTATTTTTGAGCTTCTCCTATAAGTATACAGTTATAAGTACTCAACTGAAAATATGAAGTTAGCTTCCTGATTACTGCTTGTGAAACACATTAAAGTTTTCTTTCATAATTTTTTTAGTAAAACCTATAGGAGCTTTATTCAAGTTCCAAATGGGTATTATTATTATTTTTTCTCTTCGAGGATTTATAGAGCTCACTTCTCTTTTGTGGAGCTCTCAGAATGGTGGCATCTGGATGCTTGCTCTTGAGTCAGTGGTTAACTCAGGTAATACCTGAGGTATCCATGACTTTAGTAGTTTGCGTAGATACTAATGAAAATTCTAGGAGATTTGCTAAACATTTGAAGGATACTTTTGCGTTACTGTTAAACGGGAATTTTGGATGCAAAAAATAGAACATCTTTCATCTCTGGAAGTTAAAATGTGTTTCTCCCTCCACAGTACAGCTAAAAGTACGTGTTTCAAACTGGAAGGGCCCTCTTCTCATTTGCCTTTTTAACAATGAACTTTTAGCTACTAGACAAAAACAGGAATTGGAAAATGACAGTTACTGTAGTTGTAAAAATTTAGAGCACTCAATGTTACTAGAAAAAAATTATGCTTGACTCATCTATCAAATCAGGGCCCTAGAATTTAAAGAGCCAATCAAAAAAAAAAAAAAAAAAAAAAAAAAAAAAAAAAAAAAAAAAAAAAAAAAAAAAAAAAAAAAAAAAAAAAAAAAAAAAAAAAAAAAAAAAAAAAAAAAAAAAAAAAAAAAAAAAAAAAAAAAAAAAAAAAAAAAAAAAAAAAAAAAAAAAAAAAAAAAAAAAAAAAAAACAGGCACTTGAGATGAATACACACTTGTGACAGGAAGAAACACAAGAGGCAAATAGATATCTGAAAATAAAATGCTACACGTTATTACTGGCCATTTAAGAAATATAAATTAGAACAACACAAGATACCATATCACCCCAGAAAAAATAGCTGTCATAAAGAAGTCAACTAACAACAAATGTTGGAGAGTTTGCAGGAGAAACAGGAACCCTTCTCCACTGCTGGTGAAAATGCAGACTGTTACAACCATTATGGAAATCATTATGGAGACTCCTCAAAAATCTAGGACTGGAAATTCCATTCAACCCAGCTATTCTCCTGAAAATCTTTCCAGAAGAACTAGAAAACATCACATTATAGTGATAGATGTGTGCTATGTTTATGACAGCACAATTTGTCATAGCTAAATGCCCCGTTCCAAATATTTAGGACTTTCTTGTATATAACCTTGGGCATATTTCTATGTCTTTATAGGCCTAGTTTTGTTTTATCCTATAGTGTGAAAAATGTGTCTAACTTTCTAGGGTGGCATAAGTCTGAAAGGAGATAACTGCTAAGTTCAGGTCTCAGAGCACTCACCACCTGCCGCAGAGTAATGAGTGAAATCACTCCAGCAGCACTACTCAAGCTTCCGAAAGCATTTCAGCCACAGAAGAGAATAGAGCATGTTACAAAGAAATGTTCAATGGAAGTGCTTTGTTGAATATATATGATCAGCTGTTGTACTTAAGATATCACTACAAATTCCAGGGCCAAAATGATGTAGTGCCATCATGTAGAACTTGCCTCTTTAGACATGATTGTACATATGGCTCAGTGAAATGTCTTGGGACCTCTTTAGGTCCCTTTAGAGGGCCATTACCACTTCCAGTCTTTGCAGGTGAAGGGAGGATAAATGAAAAATATAAACACAAAGGGTGCTATGAGAGTGCCCCGAGCATTGGAGATTTAGTTTAGTGTATACTTCTCACTATAATTTAAATTAAGATGTTTACATATATCACAATATGCATTTACATGTAATCAAATGAACAAAGTACCTTAAAAGTTCTGAGCTTTCTTAAATCTAATTACCATATTCTTACATTTGTTTAATAATAGTTTTCATCAGAAGAGGTAGATTTTTGTTAGTGGCTGTTGATCAAATTAAATCACATTAATTAAAATGGCATAGCTTCCCATGACAAAGAAGAATATTCTAAGTAAATGTCATTATGATTATATTCTGGGACAAATTTCTAAATAACATTATTGTAATCGATATACTTATGTTCGTATATCAAGTAATTTTTTGTTTGTTTGTTTTGTATTTTAAGGAAGGGTCTACAGAGCGTTTAGTGTCTCACTACTAGATCGGACTCAGTGATCCACTTGTTTACAGCCTCCCAAGAGCTGGGATTACAGGCTTATGCCACCACACTCAGTCTCAATTGTTGTGTCAGTGTGCCCAGGGGGGTGAGGCCAGCACTGCTGACCCTCTCGTGGATGGAACCCCCCACCTCTGCAGCTGCTTTCAAGCGCTTTAATCTGCTGAGCTATTTGGCCAGCCCTATGTAGTAATTTTTCATCATACTTTAAGACTAATAGTTAAGACCATTTGTTACATTTTTTTTTTACTTTTTGTTCATCTTAATGAGAAAATAAAGATGAAATAGCAATGAAACAGCTTCAAATCAGATTAATAGGGCATGTTGTCTTGATGGTAGCTATCCAGAGGACAAGATACAGACATAATATCTTGTCTATACAATATTTGTACAAAATTTTATTCTCAGTAAACTAAGAGAAAGTAGCTGTATATCCTATCTTGTGTACACATATATTGTATGTATATATATTTTTTCCCACAACATAACTGTCTTTTATTCACTTTTGTGACGTTAGCAATGCATGACATTAGTTTGCCTAGCAACTGATAACTACTCTTAACCAGACAGAATACAGAAAGTTGATCTCAGGCCTGAGGTATAACCATGAGGTACAAAAAGTAGTGCCATATTAATGTGTTGAGCTGTAAAAGGTGCAAATTAACAACTTCAGACAATTGCCAGTTCTGCTGATAACCCACTGCTATTATGAACTATTGAACTATATTGAATTGTTTTGTTGAATTCAAGTACCTACAGTCTTTATACTGGCTTCAGAGGTCCTTTAAAGACTTCTCCAATACTGCTTCTCTAACTGCAATGGAACACCCATCCCTGAAAATTCAAAAAAAAAAAGAAAAGGTGGATATGTTGGGAGCCATGAAGGTAGGAAACTGATCAAATATGTGTAGGTGGGACTTGACCCAATGCCTATTGCATTATAAATAATTAAAATGAAAATTCTTAAAAGTTATGGTCATATCAACTTTTATTTTATTTGATCACAGTCTCACTACGCAGCTTGAAAGCATAGTGATCCTCCCTTTGTCAGCCTCTCCAGTGCATGGAATACAGGAGTGCACCACCACTCCCACACTGGGTTGCCAGCTCACCTGGGGATGGGGATGGGGTCAGTGCAGCATGTGTTGCCAGAGATGCAACCCCGGCCCCTATGCTCCTATGCTTGCCTCAACAGGCACTTAGTCAGCTGAGCTATCTCGCCAGCTCGAGTATTATCTTTTTTTTTGGGGGGGGGCTGGTTTTCAAAATCACAACTTTGCACATGCCATGCAGGCACTTGTGCCTTGGAGCTATCTCCCTAGCTCCTAGAGAATTAATATTTAAATCTTTTTTATAGAAAATTCTGCATGCAGCATACAACAGACAAGTGATAAAATCAGTTAACTTACAAAGTCATCATTTTTATCACAAGAAAACATGATTCTCATGAAACTAGAATAAATACCAAATGTTGGAGGGATTAATTTTGAACAGAGATAAATTTGATTCTTTTCATTTAAATTTTCTCTTAGGTTTTTTCCATTGAGCTTTTCTCTGTCTCTCTCCCTCTGTCTCTCTCTGTCTCTCTCTCTCTCTGTCTCTCTCTGTCTCTCTCTATCTTTGTCTCTCTCTCTCTCTCTTTTTATGAAACCCAGCAATGTCAAAAACTAAATTAACCTGTTTTGGGGATTTCACCACACAGAAGAGCGAAGTTTGACCTAATAGGTTTTGTATTGATTTCCTGAATTATTTATTTTATAACTATTTTAGTCATTGCCATATTCTGTCATGTTTCTATGTGATGAACAATACATCATGATGGGCACTTAAAATATTTTTTATGACTGCTTTATTAGAAGAAAATACAGAGAGGGACCTTACAGCGTTATCCATATGCTATAAGATGGGAAAGATTTTGAATATTATAGAGAAGGAAACTATTTTAAAAATTGAACAAAATTTATTAGCAAATAGATGGTTCTAAAACACTTAAGATGAATTATGGCCACTACTAAATCAGGCCCATGCCTATGTATTAATCACAGAAATTTCTCCTCCCCTTAAATAATGATCCCAAGAAAGGTTTCATATAACCCTGAAGAAAAAATTTTTTAAAATAATTATTTATTTATAGGTAGTAGATAGAAACATGAAATAAAGATACTAAAGGAAACAACAGAACTTACCTATTTTTATTATACTCATGGCTTAGATGAAGGAGGAAATAGCTAACCTGAAGCTAGAATTTCAGGAAGGTCATTTGTGATGGGGAATACATTATTTGGAAAGGGTATTTAGAAAGAAATGTAGCAAAATACGCTTATGAATATTCCTGACTCTGATTCAGTTAAGAAGAAAAGTAAAGACTTCCTACATGTGCTCATTATTAAACTCCAAATTAATAGCCTATGTTTTACATAGGGCAGTTTACATCTGCAAAGCCAGTACTGTAAGTGAACTGTATGCATTGCAAAATGATTACAGAGAAATTTACAGTGCATAGCATACTCACTGTGTTCACATAACCCCAAAAGGACCCAAATTACTATAGTGGGTTATATTGGATACTTCCAGGGGTTTGACATTCACAGTGGTTCCAGTCTTCTCTTGGGGCACAAAAAGAGTTATATTTTGTGTCTCATTTTGAAATTGCATGTGGATGTTATTTGTCATTTGTCTCCATTAATGGAATGTGGGTACAGTTATGTGCATTTCTTTTTTTTTTCTTTTCAGAATGTGTAACTTTTCAACGTAATATTTTTATCAGTACATGTTTACAATGATAACACTATTAATGGGAGTTTGTACCTACACAGAACACATCTTAATTTTTTTGACATCTCCCTCATCTCTTCCCTCCAGCCTCTATTTCTTCAAGATGGAAGCCCAGTAATCCCATGGAGAAAGCATATCTAATGATGAAATATCTGCCATTTTGAGTTCAGGGTAAGTCTGAATGGATATTCTTACAAAACAATCATGTGAGTCTTCAAGTTTGCTCCAGCTCTTTAAATCTTAGAAAACCTGTACAATTAATATAATAATAGTACTTATATGTTAGGATTGTTGTGAAATCAAAGGCATTGAACAAAATATTTCTCAAATGTTACTTGTATTATTGCTAAAATTTGAAAAAATTGGTAAAGTTAATATTCTTTCTAGAAGTTTCTATTTTTTTCTAAGTGATAGCTTTGAAAGTACATTTTCAATTTTTAAATCTTTGTTCATTTGGTACCGTGTCTCACTACACATCTTAGACTCATAGTGATTTTCCAGTCTCAGCCTTCCTAGTAGTGGGATTACAGATATGCATCACTATACATGGTTTTGGTACCGTGCCATGGATTAAACACAGGTCCTTGTGCTTCCCATGCAAGTGCCTACATCTTTGAGCTACCTCTCCAGGCTTAAAAGTTCCTTTTTAAATACTGTTTAAATTCATCGTATTAATTAAGAGTTTTGCTTTCCTTTGTCTTACATAGCTAATGGCTTCCTAAAAAGGGTTAGCTTGTAAAAGTCACCGCGTCTTCCCGCTATTCTTTAGCTAGAAATCACACTAATAATGCCATTAGATAAGAATTAAGTAAGGCCAAAAGGATATGCTTGTGCAATTAATCCAGAAACCATGATACAAAGGTCAGCAGAGACAGTTACAGAAGGTTAACCTCTGTCTAAGAAACGGTTTATGATGTTCCACAAAATTTAAAAAGCAGGGTTAAAGATTATGTCTTCCATGCTACCAAAAGTATTGTGAGGGAGAGTTTATCATTAAAATCTACTTGTACCTCAAAAATATAAAATTAGGAGAGATAATGATGATAGAAGACTTGCTGACTGTGAATTTAACAGTTGATAAGGAGTTAACAACCGGAAGGAGGGAACTTCCTTCCTAAGATACGGGGTAGGATAGAACAGGCAAGCTACACTTACAACTGAGCACAGGGGTTCCAGGCTATAGCATAGGATTCTGACAAGATCTGAGGATGAAGGCAGGATGAAGATACTTTAAATCAACAATTTCAACCAGAATTATTTGTTGAATGGTGTTTTGCAGACAGAATAAACCACTTAAATCAATTGATTGGCACACATTGCTTAAAGCTCAGTATGTGATTCTTACATTAACGAAAAGTTCAAGGGCTGGTGAGATAGCTCAGTGAACTAAAGCACCTGCTTAGGTAGAGACAGGGACCAGGGTTCAACTCTTAGTATGCCATGCCAGACCGTACCCTGGGCTACAATTAGAAAGCAAAGGGAAGTGGGTGTGGTAGCACATGCTTCTAATCCCAGCACTTGGGAGGCTGAAACCAGGAGGATCACTGCAAGTCCGATCTGTGTAGTGAGACTCTGTAAACCCTATATTAAAAAAAAAAAACTCAAAAGTTTAAAATATGTAATAAAGATGCTTATTTTCATATTTATTATGGTTTGTGTATGGGTGTCCCACCAAAGCCTCATGTAGTCTTGGGGCAACTTCTGGAATTTGTAATTAATTATTGTGGGAATGGGTGCTGCACCTCCACTGGGGCAGGTAATTTGAATTTCAATGTAAGGAAGGAAGAGAAATTAGCTGCTTGAGCTGCTGCTACCTCTACTTGCTCTTGCTCTTGCCAGCCTCCATGAAATGTTGTTTTCTGCCACGTGCCTCTGTCAGCCTTGGAGCCAGAGGAATATGCACTAAAGCCTCCAGTAACTGTGAGCTAAATAAACCTTTCTTTTCCTCATTTTGAGGGTCTGATATTTGTCCCAGCAATGAGAAGTGTTATTAACTCAATATTGTTTATTGAATTAAGACTTCTATTCATATTGAAGCTCTTCATAAATTACTTTCAGAGTTAGCTTTTCCTTAACATATATAATAACCTTGTAAATTTGTCTCAGATATTTCCACCTCACCTAAACATTTTGTAGCCTACCCTTCCTGTAGAGATTAATCTGGTTGATATAATGAATGAAGTTACTACTTTATCATTTTACATGTAGCTTTCCTTTCTCCGATGTGAGGGGGAAAAAAGGAACTGATTCAATGTGACATCTAAGCCAAACCCTCTATTCTATAGCCTACTCTGCCTTTTTTTTTCCTGCTCAGCTTGATAAACACTAAAACAAACTTAAGTAAATTGCAGGCCATAGCTTCAGAGTGTTAAAGGCACCCACTAGGGTAGCACCAATTATTAAAGAACCCAAATTCTTAGAAATAAGCACTTTGAACTCATGCTATAAAATTGGTTCTTGGCAATCTGGAAAATTCAAGCATATAATTTTATAGCTTAGGGCCATCCTTGCCATTTATGGTGATGAAATAGAAGACTTATGACTTCTAAGCTTTCACTGAACTTTTAATTGAAATATTCCCTTGTTTAAAAATAAATGGAATAACTGAAAGTAAATTCTGTCTTCACAATAATCTGGTAAATTCAGCATTCTACCTCAATTTATATAAGAATCTAGAGGTCAAACAAGTTACTCAGGGTCACAAAGGTATCAACTTCAGGAAACCAAGTTTGAATCAGTTGTTCTAAGTTTTCTACAAGTTCCACAGTGGCAGAATTGTTGTCTATAGCACCACTATGTAACAGAAGTTGAATGGGGCCCACAGATGTCATTCAAAATTCTTACTGTCACAATACAAAAGACCCAATGGATAGACTGTAATTAATTTCACTTGATTCAATATACCAAACAGATTGTCTTGCAATATCTAATCAATTTAATGTGTTACATATTTACTTTTATGTAGCAAGTCTTTGAAATCCAACGTAAACTAGGCATAAGGGCACAGGTCTACAATCTCAGTACTTGGGAGATTGAGGCAGGAGGATCACTGAATGTTAAAGGCCCTCCTGGGCTACCTAATGAGTTCAAGGCATATGAACTACTTACTGAATCTGTCTCCACAAACAAGCAATAGCAATAATAACAGAAAAATCTGCAGCACAAGATTATTTTGAAAGAAACTCAATGAATACTGAAGTTTATCTCAATCTAGATGCTAAACTTTCTTCAGATATACTTATTTTATATTTTACTTTCATAAAACTGGAAGTTGAAAAGTTGATTCACAGTTTATGAACTTTAATTAAGTTGAACACAGAAATCGAGTTCTCCATCAGCACCATACGCATGGCAATTGCTCAGGGATCAGTATGATGAGCAGCCTAATTTCAGACAGTGACCATGCAGCATCCCCCTGAGCACCTGACAGTAGAGTTACAGGTGTTTTCAGTTTGTTTATTTCATCTTTCACCTAATTATTAAGAAAGTGAAAACATGTTAGAGGTATGCATCATACATTCAATCTGACTGCTCTGCTTCCTTGTTTGGGTAACAAAGGATCACTGCAGGTTGAGGCCTTCCTTGGTTTCTTGATTTTTTCCTCCATATTTTGTTTGTTTTATATTTTATAGGAAGAAAAACAAAATGATATAGAATTCCAAAAGAAAATGATAGAAAATTAACGAAGGTTAGTACATTCCATATTGTTGTCTTCAAAGCAGTTGCTTAGGTGACCAGGTAAAGGCATGAAAAGTTAGTCAAACAATATAATATAAATTAGTAGTGAGATTATCATAGCTATCTTATGTCTATAAACTTTTCTCTTTCTTCTTTATCTCATTTTTGTATCCAAGTTGTTCATTTGTCTTTAAGAGATACTTTCTTACTTTTTTCACTAGCTGTGACTTTGTCTTGAAGATCTGAAATCCTATCTTCACTTTCATTTAAACGGTGTTGCCAGCTTGTGATTGAGATTTTATTTTCCTGTATATCTCTTTGAACCTGTTTCATGAGATCTATTTCTTTTCTATATAGCTCATTCAAGGATTCCATCCTTTTTCTAATCTCCTGTAATTTTTTATCAGTGTCTTCTTTAGATGTATTTAAATCTTTTGTTATAGTTATCCTTTCTTTTTCTACTTCAGAGGTTGTTTCTGCTCTCATTTTCTCTCTACCTTTCTGCAGATGTTTTTCTTCCTTAGACTCTGTTAATTTATTTTTTTGATTTTTTGATTTTTTTTCTTGTTTCAGAACTTTTGTTTGTTTATTTATTTACTTTTATGGTCAGCTCAGCCTGCCCTGAGGGCAGGGCTGGCACAGCATGTGGTGCTGAGGACCGAAATGCGGTCCCTGCAGCTGCCTAAGCTTTCCTAAGCAAGTGCTTTAGACCACTGAGCCATCCTGCTGAGCCCCAGATGCTATTAATTTAGAGAAGACATTTTTTTTCTTTTTCTT